>SJYW01043823.1:152233-173719 GCA_006410735.1 Raphicerus campestris
TCAAGATTGCTTTTGCTATTCGAGGTTTTTTTGTATTTCCATACAAATCTTGAAATTAGTTGTTCTAGTTCTGTAAAAAATACTGCTGGTAGCTTGATAGGGATTGCATTGAATCTGTAGATTGCTTTGGGTAGTATACTCATTTTCACTATATTGATTCTTCCAATCAATGAACATGGTATATTTCACCATCTATTAGTGTCCTCTTCGATTTCTTTCATCAGTGTTTTATAGTTTTCGATATATAGGTCTTTAGTTTCTTTAGGTAGGTATATTCCTAAGTATTTTATTCTTTTCGTTGCAATGGTGAATGGAATTGTTTCCTTAACTTCTTTTTCTACTTTCTCATTATTAGTGTATAGGATGCTGCCTACAAGAGACCCACCTGAAAACAACGGACACATACAGACTGAAAGTGAACGGCTGGAAAAAGATATTCCATGCAAATGGAGACCTAAAGAAAGCAGGAGTAGCAATACTCATATCCGATAAAATAGACTTTAAAACAAAGACTGTGAAAAGAGACAAATAAGGCCACTACATAATGATTAAAGGATCAATCCAAGAAGAAGATATAACAATTATAAATATATATGCACCCAACATAGGAGCACCGCAATATGTAAGACAAATGCTAACAAGCATGAAAGGGGAAATTAATAATAACACAATAATAGTGGGAGACTTTAATACCCCACTCACACCTATGGACAGATCAACTAAACAGAAAATTAACAAAGAAATGCAAACTTTAAATGATACAATAGACCAGTTAGACCTAATTGATATCTATAGGACATTTCACCCCAAAATAATAAATTTAGCCTTTTTCTCAAGTGCTCACGGAACCTTCTCCAGGATAGATTACATCCTGGGACATAAATCTAACGTTGATAAATTCAAAAAAATCAAAATCATTCCAATCATCTTTTCTGACCATAATGCACTAAGATTAGATCTCAATTACTGGAGAAGACTCTTGAGAGTCCCTTGGACTGCAAGGAGATCCAGCCAGTCTATTCTGAAGGAGATCAGCCCTGGGATTTCTTTGGAAGGAATGATGCTAAAGCTGAAACTCCAGTACTTGGGCCACCTCATGCAAAGAGTTGACTCATTGGAAAAGACTCTGATGCTGGGAGGGATTGGGGGCAGGAGGGGAAGGGGACGACCGAGGATGAGATGACTGGATGGCATCACTGACTCGATGGCCATGAGTCTGAGTGAACTCCGGGAGTTGGTGATGGACAGGGAGGCCTGGCGTGCTGCAATTCATGGGGTCACAAAGAGTCAGACATGACTGAGTGACTGAACTGTACTGAACTGAGGGACATCAGAGCATGGTTATCCCGAGACTGTACTTTTATATAGCCTGTCACTGAAATCTGAAAATCCATGGTTAGGGATTTGTTTCTTTGGCTAAAAGAGTTGTTTTCTAAAAATAATTCTAATCATCCCTTGAAAGGACGTATAATAGTCCTTCTCAACCATTGAACATTAGTAATAAAGCTTATCAGATTCTTATCAGGAATTATAAGTTTTGATGGAGGAATATCGATTTTGCTTTTTTCAGAGTTTTGATTAGACTAGATACATTTGTAAGTGATTTTAAGAATGCACTTAATTTACCCAAGAACCCCCCTGCATAGAAGAACTGAGACATAGTGGGAAGAAATTGACAAGGGTCCTTGTCAATACCAAAAGCAATCTGTCAGAATTCTGCAGCTGGTTATTTGTAATCCAATAAAAAGTCAAACAATATACTCTGGCAGGGTTCTTTTGGTGTGTGTTTTCATGAGTATATTTCATGATTGTTTTTTACCTTTTGAAAGGCAAAAGAACCAGGAGCAGCTGGATTTTGATTCAGCTCTACTGAGATAGGTCAGTAGGATATGAAATGAAATGTTTTCTACCAAAGTTTTAAAATTATTTAAAAACTCTTAGAGGTGGAGTTCTCATCTATAGAAAGTACGTGTGGCAAGCCCCGCCTCTGGCTCATACTAAATGTATTATAGCAATAATGCCTGTTTTGTCTTTTCTTTTTTTTAATTTTGAGCTCTTTTCAAACCTTGTACTGTACTTCTATACTTTCTCATTATATTATCACATCTGCATAAAGAAGTTATTATCAACAATTTTTGCAGAAGTAATATCTGAGTCTTGGGTAATTATGTAAAAAGTCGAATCTTCAAAGGAAAGGAAAGTGTCTGGTTCTATTTGATGATACTCTAGTTCTTTCTTCAGTCAGGCAACTGTTTTTCTTCTTTCCACAATGCGAGAACCATAGAGATCATTCAAAATTTCCTTTAAGAAGATATTTCCATGCTTTTCATAATAAAGCATCTGAAGTCCATTCTAGGGACAGGTACAAGGTCAAACTTGAGATATTTAAAGCTATTCATGGTCTCTAACATCTGATTAACCTGACACAGTCCCTTTTGCCCTTCTTTCTTACTGCGGTGGAAACGAACCAAAGATGTAATTCTTGGAGAGTTTTGGAACAGTAAATGCAGTTGAGACCTGGGTGCTCGCTGCTCTCTGTGTGTTAAAAGGTAATTGAATAGGAGCAAGTCTAAGTGCAACGGATATGTAGGCTAGAGGCACTAAGTTGCAGCTTCAGAGAGGTCACACTGAAATGAATTTTTTAAAAGAACTATAAAATTGCATCTAAGATAGATGGGGAGCAAAAGCAATATTTAAATGAAATTGTTATGGATATAAGTCACTTTCCAGGCATTACAACTATTTCTAACATAAAATATGTTTTCACTTCATATATAAAACATTGTTATTATTCACATCTTATGACATGTTAACATATTAAAACTTAAATGTTTAATGCATATATTAAAATTTTGTGTCATCATTAACCCAGCTGATGAATTCTCTTTGAAAAAAATAATGGGAAAGATATATCAAGAGAGATAATTTTTACAATTAGAATAAAAATATGTAACTTGAAGTGTGGCGAGATAAAAATGTCTAAGTCAGAGTTCCAAACCCCACTTTTTTTTTTTTTTTNATTCTCTTTGAAAAAAAATAATGGGAAAGATATATCAAGAGAGATAATTTTTACAATTAGAATAAAAATATGTAACTTGAAGTGTGGTGAGATAAAAATGTCTAAGTCAGAGTTCCAAACCCCACTTTTTTTTTTTTTTTGCTCGTGGGAGTCATACTGCCATTTGTTTTCCTATTAAATGACATTTCAAATACTTTATTATAAACATAAATCACATCTCCTTTCAAGAAGGCAAACGACAAACTAAATTTGAGATCTGGCTTACATTTCGATACCCTACCCAAGACTAAATAGATGAACAGTTGCTTTATAGATTGTATCTGAAGGATAAACAAAGAGAGACAGTAGATTACAGAAAACATGTCACTCGAAACTGACATCTGCCCTTTAATTCACAAGCATCATCCTAAACCCTGTCACTTTGGTTGACATCTGTTACACATCCTGATGCATGAGTTTCTGGAAAAGTGCAATTTTATCTGCAGTCGGTTTGAAAAAATGTGTATATACATCTATATGTGTGTATGTACATATTTTAAAATGCTTTGCTATGTCTATAGATATGACCTCACCGTTATTAGTCTTTTAAAATGCTGAAAGAATGCTATTGTTCACCAGCTGATCTACTGGATTTAATGGTGGCTGCTGTTGGAAGATGCACAGAGCCTGCTCTAGTCCTTCCCTACTCACCATGTGGTCATCCAACTGAGAGCATCAGCTGCACCTGGGAGGTTGTTAGAAATGCATGTTCTCAGGTTCCACAACCCACAAACTGAACCAGAACACACTGGGGTCAGGGCCCAGGAGTCTGAATTATAAACAGACTCTTGCGGTGATTCCAATGAGTGCTAAAGACACTTGTCAAGCACTAGTCTAATGCCGGGCTGGATGAAGCACAAGCTGGAATCAAGATTGCTGGGAGAAATATCAGTTATCTCAGATATGCAGATGACACCACCCTTATGGCAGAAAGCAAAGAAAAACTGAAGAGCCTCTTGATGAAGGTGAAAGAGGAGAGTTAGAAAGTTGGCTTAAAACTCAACATTCAGAAAACTAAGATCACGGCATCTGGTCCCATCACTTCATAGCAAATAGATGGGGAAACAGTGGAAACAATGGCTGACTTTATTTTGGGGGCTCCAAAATCACTGCAGATGGTGACTGCAGCCATGAAATTAAAAGACACTTGCTCCTTGGAAGAAAAACTATGACCAACCTAGATAGCATATTAAAAAGCAGACATTACTTTGCCAGGGGTGGGAGGTTGGGGAGGGGGGATAGTGAGTGATGCACAAAACAAAAGCAAACAGTTTAAAAACTCTCTCTATGTGTATTAATTATTTCTCTCCATGTGGATAGCAACATGAAAATAGCAATAATTTATTCATCAATTGTTGAGGTATTTTTAGGCTGTTTCACTCTTTGACTACGTCAAGAGTGCTCCTAGAATGTGCTTCAGTTCAGTTCAGTCACTCAGTTGTGTCCAACTCTTTGAGACCCCATGAACTGAAGCATGCCAAGCCTCTCTGTCCATTCCNAAATAGATGAACAGTTGCTTTATAGATTGTATCTGAAGGATAAACAAAGAGAGACAGTAGATTACAGAAAACATGTCACTCGAAACTGACATCTGCCCTTTAATTCACAAGCATCATCCTAAACCCTGTCACTTTGGTTGACATCTGTTACACATCCTGATGCATGAGTTTCTGGAAAAGTGCAATTTTATCTGCAGTCGGTTTGAAAAAATGTGTATATACATCTATATGTGTGTATGTACATATTTTAAAATGCTTTGCTATGTCTATAGATATGACCTCACCATTATTAGTCTTTTAAAATGCTGAAAGAATGCTATTGTTCACCAGCTGATCTACTGGATTTAATGGTGGCTGCTGTTGGAAGATGCACAGAGCCTGCTCTAGTCCTTCCCTACTCACCATGTGGTCATCCAACTGAGAGCATCAGCTGCACCTGGGAGGTTGTTAGAAATGCATGTTCTCAGGTTCCACAACCCACAAACTGAACCAGAACACACTGGGGTCAGGGCCCAGGAGTCTGAATTATAAACAGACTCTTGCGGTGATTCCAATGAGTGCTAAAGACACTTGTCAAGCACTAGTCTAATGCCGGGCTGGATGAAGCACAAGCTGGAATCAAGATTGCTGGGAGAAATATCAGTTATCTCAGATATGCAGATGACACCACCCTTATGGCAGAAAGCAAAGAAAAACTGAAGAGCCTCTTGATGAAGGTGAAAGAGGAGAGTTAGAAAGTTGGCTTAAAACTCAACATTCAGAAAACTAAGATCACGGCATCTGGTCCCATCACTTCATAGCAAATAGATGGGGAAACAGTGGAAACAATGGCTGACTTTATTTTGGGGGCTCCAAAATCACTGCAGATGGTGACTGCAGCCATGAAATTAAAAGACGCTTGCTCCTTGGAAGAAAAACTATGACCAACCTAGATAGCATATTAGAAAGCAGACATTACTTTGCCAGGGGTGGGAGGTTGGGGAGGGGGGATAGTGAGTGATGCGCAAAACAAAAGCAAACAGTTTAAAAACTCTCTCTATGTGTATTAATTATTTCTCTCCATGTGGATAGCAACATGAAAATAGCAATAATTTATTCATCAATTGTTGAGGTATTTTTAGGCTGTTTCACTCTTTGACTACGTCAAGAGTGCTCCTAGAATGTGCTTCAGTTCAGTTCAGTCACTCAGTTGTGTCCAACTCTTTGAGACCCCATGAACTGAAGCATGCCAAGCCTCTCTGTCCATTCCGGAGTCCACCCAAACCCATGTCCATTGAGTCAGTGATGCCATCCAACAATCTCATCCTCTGTCATCCCCTTCTCCTCTTGCCCTCAATCTTTCCCAGCATCAGGGTCTTTTTCTTGCAATTACAACTTCAGCATCAGTCCTTCCAATGAATATTCAGGATTGATCTCCTTTAGGATGGCTTGATTGGATCTCCTTGCAGTTCAAGAGACTCTCAAGAGTCTTCTCCAACACCACAGTTCAAAAGCATCAGTTCTTCTGTGTCAGCTTTCTTTATAGTCCAACTCTCACATCCATACGTGACTACTGGAAAAACCATAGCCTTGACTAGATGGACCTTTGTTGACAAAGTAATGTCTCTGCTTTTCAATATGCTGTCTAGTTTGGTCATAACTTTCCCTCCAAGGAGTACGCGTCTTTTAATTTCATGGCTGCAATCACCNATGTATACTTTGCCAATACAAAGCACGTGGTACAGACTATAATAATAAAAATTAGTCAGACTCATAAAATCAGAGGATGGTGGCTGCTAGGGGCAGATAGGAGGGGGACATATGAAAGTAATGATCAAAGAGTACAAAACTTCAGCTATGTAAGATGTAAGATAAGTAAGTTCTGGAGACCTATTCCACAGCATAGTACCAATGGCTAACAACACTGTATTGTATACTTAAAGAGTGTTAAGAGGGTAGGTCGATCCCCAGTGGCTCAGTGGTAAAGAATCTATTTGCAATGCAGGAGACACAGGAGACGTTTCGATCCGTTAGACAGGAAAATCCCCTGAAGAAGGAAATGGCAACCCACTCTGGTATTCTTGTTGGGAAAATCCCATGAACAGAGGAGCTTTGTGGGCTAGAGGCTGTGGAACTGCAAGAGTCAGACGTGACTGAGCAGTGCTCTCTTGCACACGCATCACACAAATAATACTAATAAAAATGATAAAGAGGGCAGGACGGAAGTTTGCCATGTGATGGATACATTTATGACTTTGACAGTGTGGATGCTTTCAGGGGTATACACTTATCCTCAAACATACTGAATTGTATATATTAAATATTATAGTTTTTTACATGCTTAGAATGGAAAACACAAAGATCCCTGAGCTAACTTGGGAATTATAAGCATTAAATGCATGGATGGAGAAAAAAAAAGTTACTAATTATTCAAGGCATACAGTTTTTGCAACAAAAATTGAAAGAAAGTTTCTAATTATATTCACACTTCCTTTTCACAGCCTGATATTAATAAAGTGTTGAGCCAATTTCTAAACCACAGCAGTGGTTTGGCACATGTTTAGAAGACAGAAAAAAATGGGGTTAAATAGATATTTTCAGCTCTAAATGGAAAACATCTCTCATGGTGCTCTTTAGTAGAAAAAAAAAAAAAAATCCTCTGTTTGTCCCAGGAGATGGGAACTGGATATATGGGCTTGGTCAACATTGTAGGCTGATTTTAAGATCAATGGTCAGCCTTTGATGGCAAAGAAAAGGGATACCCAGGAAGAAGGTGAGATGAATAAATATGAAAAGGATTATTTTTATTCATAATCAGTCCCCCAGTGTGATCTCTTATCATTTGACGCCCAGCCTCCCCTCAGCAATTCTTGTCTTTCCAGCAATTTCTGGTAGCATTTTCACATTTTGTGGGTCCTTCTTTAAGAACCACGGGCCCTAAGGCACAGACGAGCTGCAAGAGGAAGCGGTTCAAATGCCCATGGTCCCCGTTCCGCCTAGAATGTCTTCTCCCAGCCTGCGCTTATGGCTTCACAAGATTTTCCTGCAACCAATTAAGTGACACAGGAAGAGAAAATCCACCCTGGTTATCAATCGTTCTGGCAAGATTTGAGGCGGTCCACAAACACGGAGAGTACTAAAGCCCCTTCCTTGGACACTCTTCAAGGTGGTAGAGGAAAATCCTCCCAGTAGGCAGAAATGGAGGCAGGCCCCCCGGCCATTTACCTGCAAGGACAAAGAGCCTGACCACTGCAGAACTGGCTGCAACCCCCGCTAAGCACCCGCTGTGTCAGAGACGAGCGCGGGGCCCTCAGTCCTGCACCATTCGCGCGGAGGATCAGCCAGCGAACTGAGGGCAGTTTGATTCCACCGAATCACTTCCATCATGGAGGGAGGGACAGTCTGTTCTCAGTGGAATCTTCAGTGGGTTGATTGCACACTCCTGCCATTACAACCGTGGGTGGACTTACAGGATGCCATATCCAAAGTCGCTGTGTTTCACAGGACGTTTCCGATGAAGGAACCTACTTACCCCCACCCCCAACCTTTCTTCTTCTTCTTCTTAATGAGCAACTAAAGTTTGAGAGTTTTCTACATTTTGTCTCATTTAATACACTCAGTGTTCCTATATGAGGTGCACGTGCCTCTGGGGATCAGAGAGGATAAAACAATTGCCTAAGGCATTTGCTTGAACTGATTGCCTGAAGATACCTGGCTGGTGGTAGAATACGGATCCTGTTCTGTTTATAACCTGCGGGCTCTCAACTGTTGCATTGTCCTGTCTCCAAAGGGAAATAAATTCTGTAGAGGCATCACTAATATTGAGAGAGAGGACAGTTTGTAGTCAAGGAAGCCACAGTTTAAAAAGATTTTAGGCAGACAGGAGGCCATGAATTTTGCTCTTCTAGCTTGTAAGAAGCAGGGTATCTGTCTGAGTTCCAGCATACCCCGATGGTGCTTTGCTTCTGCCATTTTAACCCAGATTCCTCATTTCCATTTCATCTAATGTCACTTTTTCAACAGAGGTCTGCTTTCTGGGATGGATTCCTTTTAGAAAACCCTGTCATGTGCAATAATGAGAGGAATGATGGGAGATGGGTATCTCATGCACACAGGTTTGAAACTCACTTTTTAAAAAAGAGAATGTTCAAATTAGGAGTTGTTCCTTTCCTCCTGTCACCTAATAGTGGGCCTTTTCAAAGATTTCTCTAGCTTTGAGTTAATGGATTTGCAAGCCCTCATTCAGGGAGAATTACACTTCTTCTAATCAGGGAAACTCACTGATAATACCAGCATGTGAGAAACGTGGCTGGGCTAAGGCACGGTAATTCAAGTAGATGATAAGGAGGTCACAATAATATATTAAGAACAAAAAGAATATCATTTCCCACTATTTAAATTTTACCGTTTCTATTTTTCCTTTAGTCTCATCCTATCTACTTTTAAAAATTGTTTCTAACGTATCATCATTTTGATAGCAGCAGTAAAGAAAACTTCTTGGATTGTCATTGGTTTTAATATCACAG
Source organism: Raphicerus campestris (assembly GCA_006410735.1). NCBI lineage: Eukaryota > Metazoa > Chordata > Mammalia > Artiodactyla > Bovidae > Raphicerus > Raphicerus campestris. Next base: position 161,296 of record SJYW01043823.1, read on the forward strand.
AAATATCACAGAAAGAATTTTATCGAAGTAGAGGTTCTGAAAGTATACATCTCCATCTTTATCTTTCCTCTCTTTTCTCCCTTCTTGATGGAATATGCCAATTAGCTTCCTGAGTTGGGACATTACTACTATATTTTGTTCTATTTATTAGAAATATTTTCCATTGCTTAGGGGTGAAAGTAAGTTCAGTGTTTGCTCCTGAAAAACTGAGATTTCCAAATCATTTTCAAAATTTAAGAATCAGACGTTTCTCCTAAACTAACTTGACGATTAATAAGCTTACCTAACGGTAAAGAATCTGCCTGGCAATGCAAGAGACCTGGGTTCCATCCCTGAGTCAGGATGGTCCCCTGGAGAAGGAAATGGAAACCCGCCACAGTATTCTTGCCTGAAGAATCCTATGGACAGAGGAGCCTGGAGGGTTACAGTCCGTGGGGTTGCAAAGAGTTGGACCTGACTGAGTGACTAACACTAATTCAACCTGACTTGGAATTTTCAGCTTTGGCTAAGTTCATTAATTAAGATGCTATATGTTTTCTAGGAATAATATAGTCTTCTCATAGGTACTGGACTTTCAGCCCTTCCTTACTAGCAACAGACGGACTATTAGGAAGGTTTCACATGGCTGTTTGTGTGTGTGTTTGTCCTTTCCAGACAATAATATCTGCTTCTTATTAAAATTAGTTAACGATTCTACGAAAATGCCTTGAGAACAGAAAAATTAGTATAGGATTATAATAATTATGATTAAAAACAAAGCTTATTTTTGTTTGTTCTTTTAATCCTAAAGTTGTCACAAAAATACGCAGTCACTAGTAAAATCTTGTTGAATTCTTAATGTCTTCCTTTCCTCATTAAACTACTAATTTAGCTTTTTTTTCTTTTAACGTTTAAGAATGCTCAAACTTCTTTTCTTCTAAAAACATCCTCTCCAATTACAGTTTGAAAAAATGTGAATTTTGACTAAAATGTTTGTTCATGTTCCTGCTCCATATTCCACTCACAGACAGTGATATTGGGCAAGTCAGCTGGCCTTTTGGCATTTAGGTTTTCTATTCCAAGTTCACAGTGATATTAACCTGATTTACTGGGTGATTGTGACAATAAATGGATACATCGTGCTCAAAGCCCTTTGTAAAGTAGAGGACAATAAACAAAATGATGAATTTAGGAAAGGAAGGTATCAAAGATGACTCAAGATTTCTGGCTTGGATAATAAAACAGATGGTATATTTTGTAGGAGGAGCATGGAGAAGGGGGCCCAGGGGATATAAAAGAGTTCTAATGGGATAAGTTTAGTTTTAGATGCTTTTGAGTCTCTGAAATAAAGTATTAGGTGTATATATATATGAGTCCAGAAGTCAGAGGATATCTGGGCTAGAGCTGTATATTTGTCAGTCATCTATAAATATGTTGCTTCAAACCACAGATATTCTTGAAATCAATAAAAAAGAAAATATACACTAAGAATAAGAGAGTACTTAGGATCGGTATGCTGTGTCCAAAGTAGATGAGGTTGATCCTGAAAAGAAGATAGAAATGAGAAGCAGAGAAGTAGGAAGTAAAACCTGGTGATAGTAGGGGAAGAAAAAGACTTTTCAGTTGTCAAAAGTTTGAATGCAGTTGAGGGGACTTGTACAAATATGACTGGAAATTGCTCTTAGATTCTGTGAACAGGAATCAGTATTAACTTTAATGAAAATTATTTTAATAGTCCATAAAATAGATAAATCTCTTCTGGAATAAAGTGAGGAAGTAGAGACAATGACAAAGAAAATGTTTTTTAAGAAGTTTGGCCACAAAGTGGAAAAAATAGAGAGGGAGGTTACTAGAAGATGAGATCCTAGAAATTATTTGTTACTGTGGATGTCTTATGAAGGAGCTAAGAGCACATTTAAAAGCCAGTGGGATGTGCAACATCATTCACTATCAGAGAAATGCAAATCAAAGCCACAATGAGGTACCATTTCACACAGGTCAGAAGGGTTGCTATCAAAAAGTCTACAAACAATAAATGCTGGAGAGGGTGTGGAGAAAAGGGGACCCTCTTACACTGTTGGTGGGAATGCAAACTAGTACAGCCACAGTTGAGAACAGTGTGGAGATTACTTTAAAAACTAGAAACAGAACTGCCATACGACCCAGCAATCCCACTGCTGAGCATACGCACCAAGGAAACCAGAATTGAAAGAGACACGTGTACCCCAGTGTTCATCACAGTACTGTTTATAATAGCCAGGACATGGAAGCAACCTAGATGTCCATCAGCAGACAAATGGATAAGAAAACTGTGGTACATATACACAATGGAGTATTACTCCGCTATTAAAAAGAATGCATTTGAATCAGTTCTAGTGAGGTGGATGAAACTGGAGCCTATTATACCGAGTAAAGTAAGTCAGAAAGAAAAACACCCATATAGTATATTAACGCATCTATATGGAATTCAGAAAGATGGCAACAATGACCCTATAGGTGAGACAACAAAAGAGATACAGAGCTAAAGAACAGACTTTTGAGCTTTGTGGGATAAGGCGAGGCTGGGATGATTTGAGAGGATAGCATTGAAACATGTATATTACCATATGTGAAATAGATCACCAGCCCAAGCTTGATGCATGAGACGGGGTGCTCAGGGCTGGTGTGCTGGGATAACCCTGAGGGATGGGATGGGAAGGGAGGTGGGAGGGGGTTCAGGATGGGGGACACATATACACCCATGGCTGATTTGTGTCGATGTATAATGAAAGCCACTACAATATTGTAAAGTAATTAGCCTCCAATTAAAATACATAAAATAATTTTTTTAAAAGGAACATTAAAAAAAAAAATTTAAGCCAATGGGAGAGTTCCAGTATCGAGAGAGAGCGGAAGTAGGCAAATACATAAGAAAGAGATGACTTGCTTGTAATTCCAGATTCCTAAAGATAAAGTCAGTGGCACAGATGTATAAATTAGCCTTAGGTAGGAGGAATGACCATTTTGAATTTCTGCAAGAAGGAAATGAAATAATAATAAAACTTGTCCATAGACAACTCTTATAGCCATTTATCACACTTTTACAGCCGTTTATAAAACATTAAAATTCTTCCAGCTGGGCTACCCTTACTAAGCATAACACAAAAAATTGATAAATTTTTCAAAATTGGTTTTGAGAGACTTTCTAGATGGTCCAGTTGTTGGCATCCGCCTTCCAATGCAGGAATACAGGTTCAACCCCTGGTCTGGGAGCTAGGATCCCACATGCCTCGCAGCAAAAATCCACAACATAATACAGAAGTCATATTGTAATGAATTCAAAAAAGACTTGAAAAATGGTCTAGACAAAAAATAAATCTTTTAAGAAATTGGTTTTGAAAAAAGTTCAGCAAAGCCCAGGATCTACAGCAGAAACACAGTTCAGTTCAGTTCGGTTACTCAGTCGTGTCCGACTCTTTGCAACCCCATGAACTGCAGCATCCCAGGCCTCCCTGTCCACCACCAACTCCTGGAGTCTACCCAAACCCATGTGCATTGAGTCGCTGATGCGATCCAGCCATCTCATCCTCTGTCGTCTCCTTCTCCTTCTGCCCTCAATCTTTCCCAGTATCAGGGTCTTTTCCAGTGAGTCAGCTTTTCGCATCAGGTGGCCAAAGTATTGGAGTTTCAGCTTCAACATCAGTCCTTCCAATGATCACCCAGGACGATCCCCTGCAGAAATACATGCACTTCCTAAAGAGTGTCAGTCTGTAATCATCTCTGCCTTCCACAAACGAACAGAGAATGAGACTCAAGACATTCCTAGAATATTGGGACATAGGTGGCTAAACAGAGCAATTTCATTAGCAGAATCCTCTAGGCAGGAGTAAATGGTCTGCTCGCGTGGGGTTAATGAACTCTTCCAGGGCACTGAATAGAGCCTCAGTGCCTTCAAAGGACTCATTGACCTCACAGGGATGAGCACGTTTTTCTATCAGAGAGTTCTTTATTTACTAATCTTTACACTCCGCAGGAGAAGGCCACATGGCTATGAGCTATCAGATCCCCATAGGTAAAGGAAGTGCTGTTCACAGTTTGCATGCTGACACACACAAAGAACGTGAGAACTTCTGATAGAACTGTTTTTCTTCCTATTCATAAATAAGTGGTCCTGCCCAGCATTGCTTCATTTCATCAGTGTAACACAGATATAAAATAACAGTAGTTTCTTACATTTGATGACATCTCTGAACCACAGCAGGATGGCATTCAGTATTGAAGGCGTGTGCCTGAGGTCAGAGTAGGGCTGAGCCAGTGGTTGGTGACCTTCTCCTTCTTCTTTAGAGATGAGACGTTCCAGTGCGTATGTTACACCTCCCTGAGCATTCACACAGGTAATAAACGGTTACGAGTCCACACTGGAGGCCACACAAATATTTCTCTGGGCCATGGGAGAGGAAAACAAGAAGAAAAAAAAAGACACAGCTAAATACCTGATCACTGATGTTAACTGTAATAGCACAAACATCTAGCTTTATTTGAAGTGTTCACTTTTTAGGTCAAAGGCAGGACAGAAGAAAAGGAGAAAAAATCCACTCTCAGCCTCTTCCCTTTATGTGACAATTATCTAATGCTCTCTTACTTTTTCGTGTGGCTTATGAGCAGAGGGGCCACACTTCCGAGCCTTGGAAATTAGAGAGTGCCCTCTCCTCTGACAGGCAGGGGAGATGTGCCTGCAGCCCCTCAGACGACGTTCAGATTGCCCACGTCTGGGGTTCCTCAGCTATGACACAGACCCCTAAGTGTGCAAGGCCCACCAGGGCCCTATGGCGTTGCCTGGAGGGTCTGGGAGGCAAGGGCAATCGGCACAAACACGACACCCAGTTGCCCGCTGAGCCATGAGTCATAACGCCCTCTGTTTCTCACTCAGAAATCTCATGTCTGGGGCCAGCAACCGTGAAACCATGGCACGCTAACTCAGTAGTTTGAAAAAAAATCTCTGAGACCTCACAGTTAGTTCTCCATAGTCCGTCTCCCTTAATTTGTTTACCTGGTGTGTGTGTGTACACACACACACACACACACACACACACACATATATATATACATACACACACATGTATATATTCCACCAGGAGTAACCCTGGAGATCATTCAGAGTTTCTGCCTCTCAGAGGAAAGTTGTATAAACAATTTGACAGAACAGGCCTATAGCATAATCCAGATGATCTTGACTCTTTCTGGGAGTGAACTATATCTTCAAAATGCCACGATGTTTGAGGCTACAATTGGGGATATGAGAAATCCTGAAAAACTAAAACTACAAAAATATATTTTGTATTATGTTAAACATTTAACAATAATCTTTGGAGCTTTGTTTCATAATCAGCTCAGCATTCTGTCTTGTGGCTTTACATTAACATATAAGTAGAGATATACCTAAATATTAACAAGATGCCTTATCTTACATTACCTTTATGTCTTAAGTGTATGCTCGTTAGACTCTAAAACTTTAAACAAGAAGCTATGACAAAGTTTCTTCTACCATTCTTGACTAGTGTGGTGGATTGCCAAAGACTTTGGATCACAAGTGAAAAAGAAAAAAATCCAAATTGACTGCATCTTTTCTTATTGCTTAACAACTGTCAAACAATTGAGAAATTTGCTTTGGATGAAGCATGAACATTCCTTTTTCCATTCCCAGCCCCACTCCGCACAGTCTGCAGCTCTTCAGCTGACCACTGATTGATGTCAATGAGAAAATTCTCAGACAGAAGACAAGCAATATGTCATGGGTTTTTGGTTCTTCAAGCTTCTGATTAGGACCAGAGCCAGCAATTACACACACTCATGCCTATTCTCTTCTTTAAGACAGAGAAAGCAAAATCTTCTTGGGGTGGTGAGAATAACGACTCTGTTCCTCACACATAATGAATATGGTTCATCAGCTTACCAAAAAAAAGCAAGGTCCAGGGCATGTCAGGACAAAGAAGAATAGAAGGTTATTTTTCTTTCTATTCTCTGTATTCATTTGTAAGTGGGCAAGACTCAGGCTTACAAATAGCTGGACACACGCAGAGAGAGAGCTGACACACAGGAACCAAAGCAGCCCCATTCATGACTTAGCTGACATATAGGTATTGGGTGGGGCTTCCCTGGTGGCTCAGCTGGTAAAGAATCCACCTGCAATGTGGGAGACCTGGGTTTGATCCCTGGGTTGGGAAGATTCCCCTGGAGAAGGGAATGGCTACCCACTCCAGTATTCTGACCTGGAGAACTCCATGGACTGGATAGTCCATGGGGTCACAGAGTTGGACACGACTGAAGGACTTCCGCATGTATTGGGTGTCTGCAATGCAACCGCGCTATTGAAACAGACGCACGCTTGTGGTCAGTTCTGGGGGCAAACTAACACCAAGCAAGGCTCTTGCCCTCCTTAAATCTCTAGTCACCTCCTCTCTCTAGAGGAGATGACAGACATTGAGGATCTAACGCGTGCTACTGAAGTTTAAAAGAACGTAAAGACAAGCTGACCTAGTCTGAGGGTAAGTATGGACCAATGTAGAGATTCTAGGATAAGTGACATAAAAAACTGAGAACTAAAATAAGAATAAAGTTTAAACAAGAAACCAAACAAGCGGAGGAGGAACGATGGGGAGACCCTGAGGCGCAGAGCCTGACGCACTGGATTACGTGAACAGAGCAGGAGACATGCTAATGAAAGGGAAAACTACGCCGGGGCCAGATGAAGAGCCTTGCGGGTTTTAGTGAGAATCTGTTTCAGGGTGATAAAAATCTGTTTCCCATACAGTGTGTGTTTATAAAGATAACTATTGCTGTAGTGGAAATTATAGTTTGAGGAGACAAGGGTAGGTGTGGGGGGACCAATTTAGTACTAGATGAGGAAAAAGTTGATGTTGGGTTAAACCATGAAGGAGAGAGAATTACAAGTGGACAGATTCCAGGATGATTTAAAAGCTAGAATTTATATCTTTTGGTAATTAATAGAGCATGGGAGAAGAGTGAGGGGAGGGAGTTACACAGGACTCCCAAGTTTCTATCCAAAGCCATCAACAGGGTAGAAGATAGTCTATTTTCTGCATACAGAACATGAGAGGACCATCAGAACTGGGAAAAAAGTGGAGTTCTGTTGCTGACATCCTGGACTTGAGGGGTCCATCTATGTGTGTCCGGAGCTAATGAGAAAAGTCATGGGTTCCCCAAGATGATAAAAACTTAGGTTTTGGCAACATTTANCTTAAGTGAATGGCTTTCCCTATCAAGGTCAAGTCTACCTGGTAGAAGAAAACACTTCATTATATTTGTAAGGAATAGTTGTAGAAAGAAAGCATTATATCATCAGTATCACAAGATGCAATGTAATACTCCATTTTTTTAAAACATCTTTACCAACCTGAAGATCCATTACTGATCAGTCACAAATTAGCTGTCCTGTTTGCAATGTGGCTGAACAATGTTCTTATTCTCATTTATAAAGTAAGATGATATATTCAGTTCCTCCTGAGCACTGTTTTTTTCTGGTTGATGTAAATATGGGAGTAGAGAGTTGGTTGGGAGAGATAAGAGTGAGCAGCTTTTAAGTCTATTTTAGTGTAAATTTAATCATCTCCATCAGGATGATGCAATCTGTTATAGCTGTGTGTGTGAGAGGTCGTATGATCTTTACTCACGTCCATTTCATTCTGAATGTAACCTGGCAACGTGTAGCATGCACTGAGAACCTCCCTGTCCTTCCCTGTTCCCCCCTTTTTTCCATATACCCAGAAACGACCTAGTTTAAGAGCATGCCAGTTTATATTCTTCTTTCTGCTTTTTATTCGTCTTTAGGAAAGGGAGATCACAAACGCCTCAGCATAGACAAACTAGTATAATCAGTAAAGTGTGAGGCTGACACACTTATAGAGTCCTGCTTGCCAAAAATAGGATTTCATTTGTCGTGTCATTTTTTCCCCTGAACCAGTTTTGCCAATGCTGTAGTAAACGCCCACTCTGGGCGTGCAGGACTGGGCAGCGTGCCGTTTCAGTAGGTGGCGCTTCAACACAGCCAGCTGTTCCAAAGCATCCCTGTGTACTCAACTTCCCAGTACCTGCGGCGCATCCGAGAGGTTTGGCCCAGTTTGCTCTCATTACAGCTAGATTGTTGACTCCGGCAATAACTAGGCAGCTGAAACATCTAGGCAGTAAGCACTGTTAGGGTATATCCGTGGTAATTATTTTAAGACTAATGCACGCAGACATACACACACATACACATATTCATACATACCTATACTAGCTCTACTTCTAAAATTAAAAACCAGAGAAAAGCGATTTTTTAATTGCCATAGGATTTCAGTAATTTCAGCATTGTGTTTATTTACTTTTAGATGGTTTATTAGCTTATATTGCATTTTCATGTAAGTGTGTCATTATCCTTCTTTAAACAATATTTTTGCAGCATTCATTCTTAATAAAAAAGGTTTTTCTTTTTTAAAATAATTCTACTATTTAAAAAGGTAAAAGAATGGGTGAAAATGACACCTTTTTAAAAAATTCAGTTAAAGAAACCATCTGCAGTAATGTTTCTTAGCATATATAAATGGACGTAAACCAGGGGAATTAAATGGATGATAAACCATGTATTGTTGACAAACAAGAATAGAGACACCTGGAGTGAAATGTGCTGAAAGGAACTTCAGTGAACCAAGAGAGCTCCCTATGGTCCACTGACCTAAAGATATCTGAAAACTTCATTCCAAGAGAAGATGAGGAGAGAGAATAGAATATTTTAGCAACAATTACCCACTCATGTCTAAACAGATGGGACTCTGACAGCTATTCGGTTTTCTCCCTTTGATTTGTTGTGCCACATTCAGAGTTCAGAATATCATTACAGGTGTTTCAGATTGCTGTGTACTTTGCTGATCTTTGCTTGAAATCTAAATATACATTAAACAGCATTTCCATGAAAATATAGTGATACTAGGAAAACACCCCTTGCATCTTTTTTATACTCTTTGCCTTTCAGTATACTGCTCTCATATACATTTAATTGAAATATGCATGCCAGGATATTGGGCAGAAGAACTAGTGATTATAAAATAACATGCACAATTATTACTTAATATATAATACTAATAAGACTAAATTTATCTATTAAGTGATGACATTTGTAATTGATAGAAACAAGATAATATAGTGGATGGAATGAAAGCGTGAAAATAAAAGTTTTTGTGTCTCCCGGATCATCTGTTGCTCATTTTGTAATTCACAGAAACATAAAAAAAAAATTAACAGAAGGATTCATTTTGGGTTCTGTTGCATTTTTTCAAACTTTCAGAGAATAAAGCAAAATAACATAAAGCATAGTGGCATAATATGATCTTTAAATAATCAGCGATTCAAATATTGAACATAATTTTTCCTCTTTGAAATGGCCAATAGAAAAAAAAATCAGTGTCAGATGTCTTCTTTCTTTCCTTTATATTTTCTGATAGAATTATTACCAATTTAAAAGAAATAAACTCAAATTCAATTTTGAAAGTTCCTTCTTTCTTAAAACCACAGCGTGTTATCATTGCTGTTAGGGAAGTTTCAGATTCTTTTTCTAAGAAACATATCTTTCTTACATGTGTATGTCTGACTTTAATACTCATTCTATATTTCCATTTTAACATAACTTCCTGAAGAAGAAGAAGAAAGGCCCTAGGAATTTCACATCTTTATTATTAGAATATATTGACATCCCTTGCTTGGTTGACTTTTTATTACAGTCCTGAGGTTAAAAAAAAAAAAAAATTGCCCGTGTCAACTCAGCTCTTTGCTACGGTTCCAAGTGAAGATTACTGGCATTTCATTTTTGCTTGCAGCTTCCTGGATTTTTTTTTCCCCTCCATCTTATTTTCAGTAGGAGTAAGGTTTAGAAACAAACTTGAAGGGTTCAGGAATTTTGCTTTTTCCTTTCCAAAAGTTTCGTGTCACAGAATACCAACGTAAAGGGGAGCCGTGCACCAGCATTTTTTGCCAGCCCCCTCCGCTGAGCCCTGGCACCTGGCAGAGAGGAAGGTTCCAATCTGGGCTCCCAGCTGAGCTGAGATGCGGCCGCCTCCCCCAGTGCCGGACCTGTCTCTTATACACATCTCTTACGGCANTTTTTGCCAGCCCCCTCCGCTGAGCCCTGGCACCTGGCAGAGAGGAAGGTTCCAATCTGGGCTCCCAGCTGAGCTGAGATGCGGCCGCCTCCCCCAGCGCCGGACCATGCGGCTCCGGAGCCAAAACACGAGACCATCTGATGCGAGTCTGGCCTAATGAAAGTCCAGCATGGGGCTAAATGAGTTTCACCACTGCTGGGTGAGGGGCTAATGATAAACCAGCGCCCCGCGCTCGCTGCTGCCGTCTGTATCTTTGTCAGGGCATATGGCAGTTGGCTGACTGCCTTGCTGGTGCGCCTTCCTCTCCAATTCACTCCGAGAACGTGTTTTTCCTTTTGCTAAAATTTATAAATTCTTCTGTCCCCTATCTGTCTTCCGCCCCCTCTTTTCCTGACTCTTCTCTATTCTGATGGTCTCTTCCTATGACTGTTGGGCCATAAATACTTTTTTCCAGAAGAAATTGTAAAACTGTTATTTTTATATTTTGAAATGTGGGTGGAAAAGCAGGAAGAAATGGAAGAGAAGGATATTGATTGTTACACCCAGTGGGTGGGTCTGCGTCCATTGGAGCATTATAGCTAAAGGCCTATATTTCACAGAACCAGAGGAAAGATCAATCTGAAACTTGTTGAATACAGTGATGCTAATTAAAAACTTTCCCTTTACCCCTGGGTTCTTCCCCCAACTACATCCCGTCACTCCATGCATAAATTTAGAATTTTATTAAGATATGATAAATATGTAGTTTCAGATTTTATTAAAATTTTTGTCAATTTAATGTTAGGTTATAATCAAAGATTAGACAAAGCAATAGCTACTTTTATTTATTCTCTAGCCTTATTTTTTTAATGTTTTAAGAAGAGGACAAATTTTGCAAGATTACAAATTACCTGTACATTAAGTAGGTAAGTTTTGAGATTTGGGGATATGCTTTGGCTTCATATGTGTATATTCACATCATGATTTGAACTACAAGGGGAAAATGTCTATAATAAAAACTAAAGCAACTTTCCAAATCCTCAAAATATTTCAGACATTCATGTCGTCTTTTAACGTTTATAAGCTTTCTCTGTGTGTGTGAGTGTGTCAGTTACTCAGTCGTGTCTGACTCTTTGAGACCCCTGGACTATATAGCCTGCCAGGCTCCTCTGTCCATGGGGATTTTCCAAACAAGAATGCTAAAGTGAATTGCCTTGCTCTTCTCCAGGGGCTCTTCCTGACCCGGGGATCGAACCTATGTCTTCTGCATTAAAGGCAGATTCTTTACTTTATGAGCCACCAGGGAAGTCCTTATAAGCTCATTGCGCTGTGCTGTGCTTAGTCAGCTGTGTCTGACTCTTTGCGACCCCATAGGACTCTGTCCACGGGGATTCTCCAGGCAAGAATACTGGAGTGGGTAGCCAGGCCCTCCTCCAGAGGATCTTCCCAACCAGGGATTGAACCCAGGTTTCCTGCATTGCAGGCAAATTCTTTACCGTCTGAGCCACCGGGGAAGCCGTGAATGCTGGAGTGGGTCTTCCCCACCCAGGGACTGAACTGGGGTCTCCTGAATTGCAGGTGGAATTTTTTACCAGCTGAGCTCACAGGGAAGCCCATAAAGTCATTAAACATGAATAAATAATCGGACGCCAAGTCTTATATTTTAATATAGCTTGCATATAACCCTCTGTGATTTGTTCTGAGGTGGGTTCTTACTGCCCTTATTAAATTGCATGGAGACTTAGGATGATGATATATTTTCTCTTTTTCATGAGAAAGTCAGACATCTAAGAGCAACAGGGTTAGGCAGAAGATCCTAAAGCTTAGACTATTTTGATATTTAAATGATATTTAAAAGTCCTGGTTTCTTTTTTTTTATTATTAAGGCATCTCNTGATGATATATTTTCTCTTTTTCATGAGAAAGTCAGACATCTAAGAGCAACAGGGTTAGGCAGAAGATCCTAAAGCTTAGACTATTTTGATATTTAAATGATATTTAAAAGTCCTGGTTTCTTTTTTTTTATTATTAAGGCATCTCATTTTCTCTTGTGAGTCACTGTCATTCAACTGATATTTCTGGCAGGAAACTCTAGGACTTAAATACAATGTGAAATTTGCATAGCTGCAAGGAATTGCCCATTCTAATCTAAATATAAGTGATCTGTTCATAAACTTCTTCTGAGAAATTCTAAATGAAATCTGTTAAACATCACAAGCTTCTTAACTGCGTGAACCCATGCACTCCAGGTGATCCCCCGTGTGGGTCACTTGGTCAGTGATATAATCTAAATGAGATTGTTTTCTTGTAAACCACATGGTGTGGAGACGCCATCA
>SJYW01043826.1:6055-33783 GCA_006410735.1 Raphicerus campestris
ACAAAAAACTTAAAATTGCTTCTGGAGTAACATGGAGAAAACCTAGGTAGCAACAGTTTGTGTGTGTGTAACACTGAGAACAAAATGAATACGGGTAGAAGCATGGAAATGATGTGTATGGCCACCATAAAGCTAAAGCAGTTTTTAGTTTCAATAAAACAGAAAAGAGTTTAAATTTCCTTGAATCTAGGTAAGAAGTTTACTTCTTAATATTTCTTGACCATGCTTCTGAGAATGGTCATATCTTTACTTGGACCCTGGTTATTTGGATGGTGTGGATTAACAGTTTGTGAGAGGATTTGGTGAGTCATTCGACTTTGTTCACCATAGTAGAATATTTTACAATCCATTTGCATTCCCTTCCCTCCATAGAATCAAAATGTTCTTGGCACACACCATTCCTGGGAACCCACCAGGGCACAGTACGCCAATTTCCTTGTGGGAAACTTCTGCAATCAGCCACCAGCTGTAACAAGAACAGTGTTTCAGTGAGAGAGCTGAAGCCAGTTGGAGAAGAGATCTTGAGTTTATTATTCCTTCAAGGATTTTGATGCTAGTGAACCAGCCTGATATTCTTTCTTCCAGGATTTACAGTCATCATAGTTAAGACATTTCTTTTCTTTTCTTTCTTTTTTTTTTTTTTTACTACCATATCATTTATAATCAATTTTCTCCTGAAAGGAGATTGGATTTACTGCACACACGATGCATCACATCATTTGCAATACCTACACACTCATGAATTTAGTCAATGTAGAAGGGGAAATTTTCTTTGCTTTTACACAGTGTTATCAACTTTATCTGTCACTAACTTTCTACTTAGAGTCCTTAACAACCCCACTGATTCTTTCCCTGGTTGTTTGCTTCTTTTATTGATCTGTCTTTCCCAAAGCCATAGGCAGTACCAAGCACAACAAACAATTTAAGGTCTTTATTTGTCTCTTGAGTGAAACAGTTTCAAATCCATCTGATGATATTATCTCTTCAGCCCATAAACTTCAGAGTGGGCCTCAATAACAAAACTTTATGTTTTCAAAACATAATCTCATTCTAATTTTTTTTTTCTGTTGTCACACAAGACCCTACCTTAGGTTCCCACTACATTTATTCTATCAATTTGCTAAACAGTGGCATATAAACATACATTGGTTTTAATTACCCATATCAGTTTCTTATGCATTTGCTCCTTAAAAACACATTAAATATACAGCTTTCTGCTTTCTGGTAAAAGTTTTCTGAGGTACTGTTTACTCACATTTAGTTATATCCTCAGGGTTATCATTTGTTATTCTGCAGAGTTCAGTAATGTTCTAATTCTCTAACTGTTTTCTAAATGCATAAGGAATTTTCTAGATTCTCCTTATGTTTGTGACTCTGAAATAAAATATTTCATCTGACAATTAAGCTAAGACTCACTTTATCAAATAATGTATTTTTGTATCCCCTCACATCTAACTGCTGCTGAGTTTTAAAATATTTTTTTCTTTCCCCTCCAAATTTCAAGTTCCACATTTATGGAAATCTTTTCTTTTTTTTTTTTTCTCATGTAATTTCTGTGACTAGGGCTAAAGGACTTCTTAGACATGGCATTTCTTTATATATCAAACTGTAGGTCATATGCCATGCAAAGAACTGGTGATAATGTGCTGAACAAGATAGACACAGATTCTGCTGTCACAGACCATTAATCAGAGATGCAATCAATAAAACAGGTAGAGTGAGCAATGGGGAAGTATAGGATGCCAGCTAACCCATTAGGCTTGACTATTTCTCCATGCTTCACTCTGGTGCTGTTCATGACGCCATGGTAGAATGCTGCTGCTGCTGCTAAGTAGCTTCAGTTGTGTCCGACTCTGTGCGACCCCATAGATGGCAGCCTGCCAGGCTTTCCCATCCCTGGGATTCTCCAAGCAAGAACACTAGAGTGGGTTGCCATTTCCTTCTCCAATGCATGAAAGTGAAAAGTGAAAGTGAAGTATCTCAGGCCTGTCTGACTCTTAGCAACCCCAAGGACTGCAGCCTACCAGGCTCCTCCATCCATGGGATTTTCCAGGCAAGAGTATTGGAGTGGGGTGCCATTGCCTTCACCATGGTTGAATGCTTCTTAACCAATATTCACATTCCCTGCATTTAAGAGTCTTATATTCAAGAAATGAGACAAAGAATAAGTGTTTCATGAGCACCAGGTATCTTGAGGTCTGAAAACTGGTGAAAGAGCAGTAGGAACAAGCCAACTACAATTCTGCCAACTTCAAGATTTTGCTCAGTGTTAGAACTATGGGATTATATTGTTGAAATTCAAAGAGAATACTTTAGTATAATGGGTTTTTTATGCCATCAGATCCACATCTTTCACTTGTCATCCTGAGATTATTTCAAACCTTTATGCTAACTTTTACCTCTGAAACCTGTCTGTATTAAAAGGAGTTTGATCAGAATATTCTCTAGTAAATCTACTTCTTTTTAAAAATAATTTTATTTTCTTTTTTATTGGCTGTCCTGGGTCTTCATTGCTGGGTGGGTTTTCTTCTAGTTGCAGTGAGTGGGGGCTGCTCTCTAGTTGTGGCTTCTCATTGAGGTGCCTTCTCTTGTTGCTGAACATGAGCTCTAGGGTGCACAAGCTTCAGTAGTTGCAGTGGAAAGGCTCAGTAGCCACAGCTCCCAGGCTCTAGAGCACGGGCTCAATAGTTGTGGTTCACATGCTTAGTTGCTCCACGGCTTGTGGGATCTTCCCAGACCAGGGATCAATCCCATGTCTCCTGCATTGGCAGGTGGATTCTTTACAACTGAGCCACCAGGGAAGCGCAATCTACTTCTTTTAAGTTTCTGTTAATAGCCAATGTGAACCTGCCCCAACCACTATCACTATCTTGAATCCAAAATTTGTATAGAATTTGGGGAGGGGACAGGGAATGAACAGAGAAAACCGTGATGCACTGTGATACCCATGATGTACTCTGTGTGTAACTGAGGCTCTATTACACCGGACCAAAAGGAGTGACACATGAAGTCCAGATAAATCGGCAGAGGCAGGATAAGGGATAGTAAAATGAATAATATGAAAGGTCAAATTAGATAGCAAATATAGACAGAAAGTTCCAACAATAAACATTTAGTAGAATTTACATAAAACATCTGGAGCACAATATTTAGGAGTTTTGGAAGAAGAAAACAGCAATAATATGTGCTGGTTTTTCAGGACAAAATACCTATCCTGGTACCAACATAATGGCTCAACCTTAAAGCATATGACTTCAATCTGTTGATTAAAATATGAGTTTTGTCTAGGGAGTCAGACAATACATAATCCAAAAGTAATCAACAATGAAACTAAACTGAGGAGGCAGTCCTCAGATGGCGGAGAAATAGGACAGGGAAACCACTTTCTCCCCCACAAATTCATCAAAAGAACATTTCAATGCTGAGTAAATTCCACAGAACAACTTCTGAATGCTGGCAGAGGACATCAGGCACCCAGAAAAGCAGATCATTGTCTTCAGAAACAGGTAGGAAAAAATATAAAAGACAAAAAATGAGACAAAGGAGGTAGGGAGGGAGCTCCATCCCGGGAAAGAAGTCCCATCCCGGGAAGGGAATCTTAAGAACAGAGGTTTCCGAACACCAGGAAACACTCTCACTGCCAAGTCTGTGACGAGCCTTGGAAGCACAGAGGGCAATATAGCAGGAAGGAAAAATAAATAATTAAAACCAACAGATTACGAGTCCAACAGTAACTCCCCTAGCGGAGAAGCAGTGTAGATGCCTGCATCCGCCACTAGCAAGTGGGGGCTGGGCAGGGAGGTGTGGAAGATGTGGGCTGCAGTGCTTTTTAAGAATCGGGCTGGAACAGCCCACACATAACCAGAGTGAACTAACTTGGGCTAGCAAACTAGACTGTGGGATAGCTACCATGTGAAAAGCTTGAACATAAGACATCACCAGGACCGCGCACAGAACAAAGGATGGAACAGAAATAACCAGCTGCAGACAATCCCCCTCTGGTGACAGGCAGCCAGAGCTGTAAGGGCTGGAAGGGGGCAATTGCAGCCCAAGAGAGACATTACCTACCAAAATGCAAGCAGGCTTCTTTGCTAACTAAGACTTCTGGGGGTTCTGGACAGTCATCATCTGCCTGAGAAGGGACGCCAGCAGTACACCCAGAAAACTGAGCAGCAGAGATGGGAAAGGTGATAAGTCTCAGCGACTGCACTTGCCAAACACATGAGGTACTCGGACCTGGGAGGCCCAACTGAATCTGTGCCTCTGAGGGCTACCTGAGCACAGAGCCTGAGTGGCTTAGACTGGGGAGGTGCATACAGCCTAGGGCCGGCCTCAGACGGTTCCGGTGGAGCAACGTAGAGCCTGAGTGGTGTGCACCGCGAACAGGGGCAGGCCCAGTGGAGCTGATACACTGCGAGCACACACCAGTGTTATTTGTTTGCAGTATCTCTCCCTCCCCACAGCGCGACTGAACAAGTAAGCCTAAAAAAAAAGTGTCCACCACTGCCCCACCTGTGTCAGGGCAGAAATCAGACACTGAAGAGACCAGCAAACAGAAGAAGTTAAACAGAGGGAACCGCCTTGGAAGTGACCCCACACTGCCCACAACACCAGAGAAAGGGCCAGATATATCTTTACTATTTTTACAATCATTCTTTTTGTTGTTGTTGTTGTTGATGTTGCTGTGTGATTATTTTTCTTCTTTTTTTTAAACTTTTAAAAAATTTTAAGTCCTCTATTTCTCCTTTAATTTTTATTTTTATAACCTACTATTACTTTTCAAAAGAAAAAAAAGACCCTATTTTTAAAGCAAATGCCATATATAGTCTTTTTGTGGTTGTTGTTGTTTTAATAATTCTTGTGACTTTCTTCTTCTTCTTTTCTTTAATATTGTATTTTTGAAAATCCAACCGCTACTCTAGATTTTTAATCTTTGCTTTTTGGTATTTGTTGTCAATTTTGTACATTTAAAAACCCAATCTTCAGTATCCAATTTTACCTGAGAGTGAAATTACTGGCTTGACCACTCTCTCCTCCTTTGGACTCTCTTTTTTCGCCACCAGGTGGCCTCTGTCTCTTTCCTCCCCCTTCTCTCCTCTATGCAACTCTGTGAATCTCTGTGTGTTCCAGACAGTGGAGAATACTTATGGAACTGGTTACTGGCTGGATTTGTCTCTCTCCTTTTCACTTCCCTCTTTGATCCTCCTGGCCACCTCTGTCTACTTCCTCCCTCTCCTCTTCCCTGTATAACTCTGTGAACACCTTTGAGCGGTCCAGACTGTGGAGTGCACATAAGGAAGTGATTACTGGCTAGCTTGCTCTCTCCTCCTTTGATCCCACCTCATCTCATCCCAGTCACCTCTAACTACCCCCTCCCTCTTCTCTTCTCCATGTAACTCAGTGAACCTCTCTGGGTGTCCCTCATTGTGGAGAAACTTTTCATCTTTAACCTAGATGTTTTAACATTGGTGCTGTATAGATGGAGAAGTCTTGAGGTGACTGTAAAAATAAAACTGAAAACCAGAAGCAGGAGGCTTAAGTCCAAATCCTGAGAACATAAGAGAACTCCTGAACCCAGGGAACATTAATTGATAGGAGCTCATCAAACGCCTCCATACCTACACTGAAACCAAGCACCACCCAAGGGCCAACAAGTTTCAGAGCAAGAGATACCATGCAAATTCTCCAGCAACACAGGAACACACCCCTGAGCTCCAATATACAGGCAGCTCAAAGTTACTCCAAAATCATTGACATCTCGTAACCCATTACTGGTCACTTCACTGCACTCCAGAGAGAAGAAATCCAGCTCCACAAACCAGAACTCCAACACAAGCCTCCCTAACCCAAAAACCTTGACAAGCCACTGATACAACCCCACCCACAGTGAGGAAACTCCATAATAAACAGAACTCCACAAATTCCCAGAATATAAGGAAACAGTGGAAACAGTGTCAGACTTTATTTTGGGGGGCTCCAAAATCACTGCAGATGGTGACTGCAGCCATGAAATTAGAAGATGCTTACTCCTTGGAAGAAAAGTTATGACCGACCTAGATAGTANGAGCACACACCAGTGTTATTTGTTTGCAGTATCTCTCCCTCCCCACAGCGCGACTGAACAAGTAAGCCTAAAAAAAAAGTGTCCACCACTGCCCCACCTGTGTCAGGGCAGAAATCAGACACTGAAGAGACCAGCAAACAGAAGAAGTTAAACAGAGGGAACCGCCTTGGAAGTGACCCCACACTGCCCACAACACCAGAGAAAGGGCCAAATATATCTTTACTATTTTTACAATCATTCTTTTTGTTGTTGTTGTTGTTGATGTTGCTGTGTGATTATTTTTCTTCTTTTTTTTAAACTTTTAAAAAATTTTAAGTCCTCTATTTCTCCTTTAATTTTTATTTTTATAACCTACTATTACTTTTCAAAAGAAAAAAAAGACCCTATTTTTAAAGCAAATGCCATATATAGTCTTTTTGTGGTTGTTGTTGTTTTAATAATTCTTGTGACTTTCTTCTTCTTCTTTTCTTTAATATTGTATTTTTGAAAATCCAACCTCTACTCTAGATTTTTAATCTTTGCTTTTTGGTATTTGTTGTCAATTTTGTACATTTAAAAACCCAATCTTCAGTATCCAATTTTACCTGAGAGTGAAATTACTGGCTTGACCACTCTCTCCTCCTTTGGACTCTCTTTTTTCGCCACCAGGTGGCCTCTGTCTCTTTCCTCCCCCTTCTCTCCTCTATGCAACTCTGTGAATCTCTGTGTGTTCCAGACAGTGGAGAATACTTATGGAACTGGTTACTGGCTGGATTTGTCTCTCTCCTTTTCACTTCCCTCTTTGATCCTCCTGGCCACCTCTGTCTACTTCCTCCCTCTCCTCTTCCCTGTATAACTCTGTGAACACCTTTGAGCGGTCCAGACTGTGGAGTGCACATAAGGAAGTGATTACTGGCTAGCTTGCTCTCTCCTCCTTTGATCCCACCTCATCTCATCCCAGTCACCTCTAACTACCCCCTCCCTCTTCTCTTCTCCATGTAACTCAGTGAACCTCTCTGGGTGTCCCTCATTGTGGAGAAACTTTTCATCTTTAACCTAGATGTTTTAACATTGGTGCTGTATAGATGGAGAAGTCTTGAGGTGACTGTAAAAATAAAACTGAAAACCAGAAGCAGGAGGCTTAAGTCCAAATCCTGAGAACATAAGAGAACTCCTGAACCCAGGGAACATTAATTGATAGGAGCTCATCAAACGCCTCCATACCTACACTGAAACCAAGCACCACCCAAGGGCCAACAAGTTTCAGAGCAAGAGATACCATGCAAATTCTCCAGCAACACAGGAACACACCCCTGAGCTCCAATATACAGGCAGCTCAAAGTTACTCCAAAATCATTGACATCTCGTAACCCATTACTGGTCACTTCACTGCACTCCAGAGAGAAGAAATCCAGCTCCACAAACCAGAACTCCAACACAAGCCTCCCTAACCCAAAAACCTTGACAAGCCACTGATACAACCCCACCCACAGTGAGGAAACTCCATAATAAACAGAACTCCACAAATTCCCAGAATATAAGGAAACAGTGGAAACAGTGTCAGACTTTATTTTGGGGGGCTCCAAAATCACTGCAGATGGTGACTGCAGCCATGAAATTAGAAGATGCTTACTCCTTGGAAGAAAAGTTATGACCGACCTAGATAGTATATTCAAAAACAGAGATATTACTTTGCCGACTAAGGTCCATCTAGTCAAGGCTATGGTTTTTCCTGTGGTCATGTATGGATGTGAGAGTTGGACTGTGAAGAAGGCTGAGTGCTGAAGAATTGATGCTTTTGAACTGTGGTGCTTGAGAAGACTCTTGAGAGTCCCTTGGACTGCAAGGAGATCCAACCAGTCCGTTCTGAAGGAGATCAACCCTGGGATTTCTTTGGAAGGAATGATGCTGAAGCTGAAACTCCAGTACTTTGGCCACCTCATGCAAGAGTTGACTCATTGGAAAATACTCTGAAGCTGGGAGGATTGAGGGCAGGAGAGGAAGGGGACAACCGAGGATGAGATGGCTGGATGGCATCATGGACTCAAAGGACGTGAGTCTGAGTGAACTCCAAGAGATGGTGATGAACAGAGAGGCCTGGCGTGCTGTGATTCATGGGGTCGCAAAGAGTCAGACATGACTGAGTGAATGAACTGAACTGAACCCCAAACCCAGCAATATAACCAAGATGAAGAGACAGAAGACTATCCAGCAAGTAAAGGAACAAGAGAAATGCCCACCAAACCAAACAAAAGAGGAAGAGATAGGGAATCTACCTGAGAAAGAATTCCGAACATTGTAGTGAAAATGATCCAAAATTTTGAAATCAAAATGGAATCATAAATAAATAGCCTGGAGACAAGGATTGAGAAGATACAAGAAAGGTTTAACAAGGACCTAGAAGAAATGGTGGCTCAAATGGTAAACTGTCTGTCTACAATGCAGGAGACCTAGGTTCGATCCCTGGGTCGGGAAGATCTGCTGGAGAAGGAAATGGCAATCCACTTCAGTACTATTGCCTGGAAAATCCCATGAACAGGGGAGCCTGGTAGGCTACAGTCAATGGGGTTGCAAAGAGTCAGACACGACTGAGCAACTTCACTTCAGAAGAAATAAAAAAGAGTCAATATATAATGAATAATGCATAAAATGAGATCAGAAAACTCCTGGAGGCAACAAATAGTAGAATAACAGAGGAAGAAGATAGGATTAGTGAAATAGAATGGTAGAAATATGTTGTCTACAATAAACCCACCTCAAAACAAGGGACACATACAGACTGAAAATGAAGGGCGGGAAAAAGATATTCCACGTAAATAGAGACCAAAAGAAAGCAGGAGTAGCAATACTGATATCGGAGAAAATAGACTTTAAAACACAAAGGACACTACATAATGATCAAAGGATCAATCCAAGAAGAAGATATAACAATTATAAATATATATGCACCCAACATAGGAGCACCGCAGTATGTAAGACAAATGCTAACAGGTATGAAAGAGGAAATTTAAAAAAAAACAAAACACACACACAATAGTGGGAGACTTTAATACCCCACTCACACCTATGGACAGATAAACTAAACAGAAAATTAGCAAAGAAACACAAACTTTAAATGATACAATAGACCAGTTAAACCTAACTGATATCTATAGGACATTTCACCCCAAAACAATGAATTTCTCCTTTTTCTCAAGTGCTCATGGAACCTACTCCAGGATAGATCACGTCCTGGGCTGTAAATCTAACCCTGATAAATTCAAAAAAATCGAAATAATTCCAAGCATCTTTTGTAACCATAATGCATTAAGATTAGATATCAATTACAGGAAAAAAACTATTAAAAATTCCAACATATGGAGGCTGAACAACACGCTTCTGAATAACCAACCAATCACAGAAGAAATCAAGAACGAAATCAAAATATGCATAGAAACGAATGAAAATGAAAACACAACAACCCAAAACCTGTGGGACACTGTAAAAGCAGTGCTAAGAGGAAAGTTNCCAACACCACACACAAAAATAAACTCAAAATGGATTAAAGGTCTAAATGTAAGACCAGAAACTATAAACTCCTAGAGAAGAACATAGGCAAAACACTCTCTGACATAAATCACAGCAGGATCCTCTATGAACCACCTCCCAGAATACTGGAAATAAAAGCAAAAATGGGATCTAATTGGGATCAAATGGGATCTAGTTAAAATTAAAAGCTTCTGCACAACAAAGGAAACTATAAGCAAGGTGAAAAGCCTTCTGAATGGGAGAAAATAATAGCAAATGAAGCAATGGACAAATAACTAATCTCAAAAATATACAAGCAACTTATGCAGTTCAATTTCAGAAAAATAAAGGACCCAATCTAAAAATGGGCCAAAGAACTAAATAGACATTTCTCCAAAGAAAACATACGGATGGCTAACAAACACATGAAAATATGGTCAACATCACTCATTATCAGAGAAGTGCAAATCAAGACCACAATGAGGTACCATTTCACACCAGTCAGAATAGCTGCGATCCAAAACTCTACAAGCAATAAGTGGAGAGGGTGTGGAGAAAACGAAACCTCTTACACTGTTGGTGGGAATGCAAACTAGTACAGCCACTATGGAGAACAGTATGGAGATTCCTTAAAAAACTGGAAATAGAACTGCCTTATGACCCAGCAATCCCACTGCTGGGCATACACACTGAGGAAACCAGAATTGAAAGAGACACATGTACCCCAATGTTCATCACAGCACTGTTTATAANAACAGTGTGGAGATTCCTTAAAAAATTGCAAATAGAACTGCCTTATGACCCAGCAATCCCACTGCTGGGCATACACACTGAGGAAACCAGAATTGAAAGAGACACATGTACCCCAATGTTCATCACAGCACTGTTTATAATCGCCAGGACATGGAAACAACCTAGATGTCCATCAGCAGATGAATGGATAGGAAAACTGTGGTACATATACACAATGGAGTATTACTCAGCCATTAAAAAGAATATATTTGAATCAGATCTAATGAAATGAATGAAACTGGAGCCGATTATACAGAGTGAAGTAAGCCAGAAAGAAAAACACGAATAGAGTATCAGTTCAGTTCAGTTTCCTTCAGTCGCTCAGTCATGTCTGACTTTGCAACCCCATGAATTGAAGCACGCCAGGCCTCCCTGTTCATCACCATCTCCCGGAGTTCACTCAGACTCATGTCCATTGAGTCCATGATGCCATCCAGCCATCTCATCCTCGGTCGTCCCCTTCCCCTCCTGCCCCCAATCCCTCCCAGCATTAGAGTCTTTTCCAATGAGTCAACTGTTCTCATGAGGTGGCCAAAGTACTGGAGTTTCAGCTTTAGCATCATTCCTTCCAAAGAAATTTCAGGGTTGATCTCCTAACACATATATATGGAATTTAGAAAGATGGTAATGATAACCCTATATGTGAGACAGCAAAAGAGACATAGATGTATAGAACAGACTTTTGGACTCTGAGGGAGAGGGAGAGAGTGAGATAATGTGGGAGAATGGCATTGAAACATGTATACTATCATGTAAGAAATGAATCGCTAGTCTAGGTTCAATACAGGATACAAGATGCTTGGGGCTGGTGCACGCGGATGATCCAGAGAGATGATATGGGGTGGGAAGTGGGAGGGGGGTTCTGGATTGGGAACTCTTGTACACCCGTGGCGGATTCATGTCAATGTATGGCAAAACCAATACTGTATTGTAAAGTAAAATAAAGTAAAAATAAAAGTTAAAAAAAAAGAAAGAAACTAAACTGATCCCGGACCAACGTGCTAAAGCCCTATACTGTGTATTTCATTTTCCTATGACAGAGGAGATTTATAATTAAAAAAGAAAAAGTGATGAATGACTTCCATTTATAACATTGGGGAATTACAGATGAGATTCTAGGTAAAGAAAATTCAGAGATGATCTTGAATGAATACAACCTCCATAATAAACAAACTTATGATCATTTTTTTGTTACAGATTTGATGAAGTGGCTGTACATCCATGGCATTGACAAAAAGTTTCTTCTCAACGTCAAGTGACAGGAGATAGTCACAGCATCAGTAACTTTTACTATGTAAGAAAGACTTTATTGGAAGAACAACCTCAAGTCCATTTCTAAAACTTTAGAAATCTATATATGAGTTCAGTTAATAATAATAATTAAGTTCAATCATAACATTCCTTTCATAAATTATGCAGAGTTAGGATAAACCCACATTCATTTAAAATAAGTTATCTGTTTCTCTCTTTTCACATCCCTTTAGTAGTTTCTTCTTTGGTCCATCCTGACTTGACTTTCTCATTATTCAACTGTGGACACTCATTTAACCACTTTTCTTAAACTTACTTTCTATTTCTAGATTGTACCATGTTTTAATGTCTAGAGTGCTGACAGACTATACTTCCATTCCTGGAAACAATTCTGGGCATGCCAATCACAGTTCTATAAACCTGTTTATCCTTCAGGGAGAAATATTTGATCTTATAATTTCCTGAAATTTCTCTATTTTCAATTTATAAATGATTATAAAAAACTAAGCTTCTGCTTCAGGGGTTCAATGATGTCTCTACTTAGGAGTAGAGAATTAGTCTTTGATTCTTTATCTGTTTTCCCATCAGTGGAACACTCTACTTTTATTAAAGTAAATCTGACACATTAGTTATAAGATTGTACAACTCATTTAGTGAATTCTATGAAGATTCAATTTGTCTTTTACTGTTAATTATTTCCTTCCATGTTTCTAAAACCTGATTCTAAAGAGTAAGAGAAAGAAATAAAGAGTGAAAATAAAATACTGTAAAACAAAAACTGAATATTTGTATCATTAATGTATGATTTACATAGCTTGGAGTATTAAAATCAGTATTGTCCTGAATGCTAGCTTTATGTGTTCATGAAGATTATCTCAAATTGCATACATTTTAAAATTTACTTTTGCCTTCAATGTTTCCCTTTTGAATTTCATAGAACTATAATAATTTTTGAAACAGTAATTTTAATTTACTTTTAATATTAGTAAGAATGTTTAATGTTTTAACATTTTTCTAAATGATCTGATGCAAGGCAAGGAGAGGGAACTCAAAAAATTCTGATCTCAGACTTTTCTTCTAGTCAGTGGGATGAGTTTAATTTTGAATACACAAAATAATGATGTGATCTCTAGTTTCATAGAGAAACTCACATCTACTTATAAATTCATATTTTTGGATCTTTCTTTGTTAATTTAAAATTCCCTCTATAGTCAAGTAGATGTGTATAAATAATTTACTTCCTTTGGTATATCAAAGGAGATTTACTTGGACAAAATGTACAAGCATTTTCAAACTTTAAATATGTGTGGCCAAATTGCTTTTAGGAAAGATGGTATTAAAATCATATAATGCAACAGTAATGCACATTTTATAGTGTCATCATTAACACCAAGTACTTATATACTTTATCAGTTGGTAGGCAAAATTAATCACTTTATTGTTTGAATTGGCTTTTCTTTGATAATTAAATAGAAGAAATGCATTTAAAGTTAATTCTTCTATCTAGAAAATCTATTGAGGCTCTTATATTTTCTTTTTATTTTTAAGATTTTTGACCAAGTATTAAACAACTTTATAAAATCATTTAAACTCTTTATGAAGACATCATGTAAAAAATGAAAATAAAATGAAACATTTGAAAATAAATTCCTGAATATGACCTTTTATTCATACTAAATAAAAAAAATCAATATCATGAGATTAACTTGTATCCATAAAACCTGGTGGCCAATTGTACATTGTGAAAAATGATGTGTGTATAAGTGTGTGAATATGTTTATAAAGTACAGAAAGGGAGAGAGACAGGTTATGCCAAAATATTTTTGTCTTACTATCTATAAGGCAAAAGAAGCATAATTTAAAAATAATAAAATGAATTTGAAGGTATGACCATCAGTACTTTGGTAGCTCTGAGGTTTTTGGTAATCTGTGAGATTCTGACAAGTCTATTTGGCATCATTAAAACTTATGCATGTAGAACTCAGTGAACAACCCTTCCATCACTTGCTCCTGGTGTGTGAGGACCAGCCCTACCAACTCTAAAAAGATAGTGGGAGAATCCCTTACAGCAATGAGTGAGTGACCACTATCAAGTCCTTTACACAAAACAAAATAAAGGATGGTTGTTGTTGGTTAAGGTTTGTGAGCCAGAGAATGGGGTTAAAATATTGTTTTTTATAGACTATATTTCTTGCAATTACATTTACAATTTTGCTAATTTATTTGACATAAATACAGCAAGAAACATGGGTGCATTCTCGATAATTTGAATAGAATAAAGAAAATAAAAATTTTATTTATCAATGCAGAGGCATTAACTCATCAAGGAAGACCAAAGCAGAGCATATATCATGTAGTTGGATAGCACTAGATTTGGACCCATATTGGATATGGAAGCTCTTATGAATTCCTAGTTTCTCATTTCCAAGTGGAAAATAGCATTAGTAGCCTCTAAGGAATAGGGAATGGCTTATTGCATTATAAAGCCATCAGTAAACCTTACAAAAGAGCTTCCCAGGTGGCTCAGTGGTAGAGAATCCCCTTGCCAATGCAGAAGACACAAGAGAGTTGGGTTCAGTCCCTGGGTTAGGAAGATCTCTTGGAGGAGAAAATGGCAACCCTCTCCAGTATTCTTGCCTGGAAAATTCCATGGGGAGGAGCCTGGCAGGCTACAGTCCATGGGATTGCAAAAAGTTGGACCCGGTTGAACACACACATATACATAAAACTTTTTAAAAATGGATTGGACAAAATACTATTATTTATCATTTTACCTAGATGCCAACACACATACCAATTAATTACTTTAAACATTACTAGTCCCAAAAAGAAACCTGGGAAGGTGCACGGTACTGACTACTGGTCATTGGTCATTGATTCTAGCTGATCTAGATGAGGTAAAACATTGTATCTAGCCTGGAGGCAGTAAAATATTTCAACTAGAAGCAGAAAGAAAGAGACTCAGAATTAAAAGTAATCTCATATCTCTCAGCTTCCTCCTACTGTTGTGACAACATACAAGTTTTCACTTATGAATCAACTTTGATTTTTCTTTGGTAGAGACTCTAAATTTGGGCCGTCTCCTATGTATAGAATTAAAATAATTTATGAAAATGCAATCTAAATCAGCAACAGAAAGTGTTTGCAATGAGGAACTGATAGTATATAACTTAAATGAAATTCCAGATAGAAATAAGATTTAATTTTTTCTTAAAGAAACATGTCCAGAATTCAAATAGTGTGATAGGATGAACATAGAGAAAGGTCTTCTTAAATAATACAAATCTGCTTTATTTGCAAATTACTATTCTATAGTGAAATCCTCCTGAGTGTAATAGCCAGTTGACAGAGCCTACAGTGGTGTGGTAGGTACATATTCATTCCCATACCTTTGTCGACTTCACCCTTGGTGTCCACCTTCTATCCCATTCATAGTAAGCTAATTAGTGACATGTTTTGATTAATGCAATATAAGTGGATTTGAAATACATCATAAATAGGTAGAAGTTTAGATGTGATTGTAAGTTTGTCTTGTTGCTCTTATTCAGTCAGTAAGTCATGTCCAACTCTTTGCAACCCCATGGACTGTAGCCTACCAGGTTCCTCTGTCTGTGGGATTTCCCAGGCAAGAATACTGGAGCAGGTTTCCATTTTCTTCTCCAAGGTATCTTCCTGACCAAAGGATTGAACCTACATTTTCTGCATTGACACATGGATTCTCTACCACTGAGCCACCCAGGGAAGTTCCAGGGCTTGTCTTAGTCTCTTGCTAATTCCTTGTCAAAAGAATGGGTATGCTATAAATAGTGCCCTCTTTTTCAGCCTTGATTTTAAGGGAGATCTCTTGAGCAGAGCCATGCTAAATGAAGTTGAGTAACAGAAGTCATAGATAACCTGCAATCACCAATGCTTAAGGGGTCGGAGAAGGCAATGGCTCCCCACTCCAGTACTCTTGCCTCTAAAATCCCATGGACGGAGGAGCCTGGTGGGCTGCAGTCCAAGGGGTCGCTAAGAGTCGGACACGACTGAGCGGCTTCACTTTCACTTTTCACTTTAATGCACAGGAGAAGGAAATGGCCACCCACTCCAGTGTTCTTGCCTGGAGAATCCCAGGGACAGGGGAGCCTGGTTGGCTGCCGTCTATGGGGTCACACAGAGTTGGACACGACTGAAGCGACTTAGCNTGCACAGGAGAAGGAAATGGCAACCCACTCCAGTGTTCTTGCCTGGAGAATCCCAGGGACAGGGGAGCCTGGTTGGCTGCCGTCTATGGGGTCACACAGAGTTGGACACGACTGAAGCGACTTAGCAGCAGCAGCAGCAGCAAGGGGTAAGAACTAATTTTGTAAAACAGTATGGGTTGATTCTTTAGCAACAAAGCTAACTAATACAAATGTAGATTCAAGTAATGGTTAAATGAGTAGATACCTCTTTTAAAAGGATGATTTAGTAATAGGAAAAAGAAAAACATAAACATATTATTAACTTTTGTTTTTGAAATATTTTATTTATTCTTTGCAGTCCTAATAATTCTTTCTTTACTTTATAACTCCTGAAGAATGGTTCTTCCATTTCTAATTATGAGAAGAATTTTTATTATAAAGAAAGAGGGATGCTGTTCAAATAGTGGCCAATTTTCTATAAATATTGTGGTTCAGTCATGTAATGAGAAATGTACTATTTACAAAGAGAAAGCATTCAGATATTTCTTCATTACAAAATTAATGAAATAGGAATAAATGTTATGACAATATTAGCCTTATTTCCAATATTTATCAACCTACCATGACTTCCAATTAGCTTTGCAGCTCAAAGTTGAATAAATGTCCTTCAGGAGAATGATGAGCACATGCAGATTAATATTAAAAATGACTTTGTTCATTAGTTAACAACTTTATTCAAGTCACCTCTAGGCTGATTGTAGAAGATTCAGGCAAGTTTTCTGATATTAAAATCATACATAGAAATGCAGCATGCCTAAATTCAAAATATATCACAGTTTTTGGATTAAAAATATTTAAACAGGAAGATATTAAGGAAATCTAGTCAAAATTTAATATAAATGACAGGGATGTGTGCAAGTCAAGCAATTGGCATTATCTGAACAAGGCCTCAGATTTTGCTTCCAGTTTCATTATTTGCATTAATTATGTATTGGCAGTTTATTTTTTATGCATGAGAACTGAGAGAGAGATACCGATCCAACTGCATATCATAATTGTCCTTTCAGAAGCAAAAAATGTGCAATAGCAAATATAGCAAAAGATTAAGGGCCCCATTTTAGCTTTATGTTTCTATGATTGTGTTTAATATCATTTTTCCCAATTCACTGGCAAACTGATATGCAGTACTACTATTTCATAAATTCTGCTTTTCAATTTGTTCAATGAGGATGACACCATGCATCCTGAAATTAGCTTCTTATTTTCAAAAAAGTTTTTGAAGCTTGTGATTCACTGCTTTTAGAAATGTACACATTTCTAGGTGTCATTGTCGTCAATTGTAAGATGACAGCATGTTAAATATGTCATTAAAATGCATTCTACCTGATTTGTAGAGAGAATAAATATTCAAAGACGTTATCCATGTAATCCTATTAAAGCAGTGTTTGCAAGGAAACGTGTCGCACGCTCTTGAATCTTTGAAGCTCATGATGATTGTAAGCCATGCTATGGCTCTGTTGTTAAATTTTCCCAAAGCAGTTAAAGCTAATGGCAGTAACAAATGAAATGCTGTAAATCCAGGAAAGCATCAAGCCTGCTTAATTCCTGAGGCATAAATTTTAATCATTGAAGTAGATTTTTTTTTTCTGTTTCCTTAGCTAATCTCACTTTCTTTTGTTTTTTTTTCCCAAGAGGATTTGATGTTTTGTTAAGAATGAAATCAATTATAGTACAACTGCAATTTATAAGGGATTTAGCCCTAGACAGAAGTCACTAAGATGAGAAAAAGGTGTTTCACTCTGTTTTTCAAGCATGTCTCTCTCTGTCTATTTCTATCTCTCTCATTTGTTTGTCTTTCTTTTTTTTTTTCTTGTATTTTCATTGAGAGATTTTTGGCAAATTAAGCACTTTGGCTTCTCACATGGCTTAGTGGTAAAGAATCTTCCTGCCAATACAGGAGATACAAGAGAGGTGAGTTCGATCCATGGATCAGGAAGATCCCCTGGGAGAGGGCATGGCAACCCAGTCCAGTATTCTTATCTGGAAAATTCCACGGGCAGAGGAGTCTGGTGGGTTACGGTCTATGGGATCACAAAGAGTTTTTGTGACTGAGCACACAGGTACATAGAGCGGTCACTCGTTCAGACAGTTATTTCTTGAATACCCTTTACTTCCTTTTCTGGAAACTAAAAACTGTTACATGTAATTTATGCAGCTTAACTGGGATTCGTATATGGACTATATAGGTTTGCTTTGCCTGGTGTAGTATTTGAATCACCTCTATCAAAATTCTCTGGGATGTTATCTAAAACGCAGATTCTTGGGCTCTGACTAAGATTTACTGAATCAGAATCTTTACAACCATGTCTGCATATTTAACAAAGTTCTCAGGTGCCTCTGAAGTTTTTGAACCATTGCTATAGATGAAGAAGTAGATGATGATATAGTTATTGACTTTTTTTTTTTTTTACTATTTCGTTATCATTTGGCTTTTTTTCCCTCTTTTCAACTTATTTGCTGTAATGAACATTCTTCAATGTTGAGCTTTACCTTTCATCAACAGAATCATAGTACTGCTAATTAAAGCTGAAAAAAATTGCCCTGAGGTAATAAGTCTTATTTTTCTTATTTTACTACATTTGTTCTGTTTCCAAATAGGAAATCAGTTTGTTTGTTTTGTACATTAGTAACTTGGACTTGTAGAATATTAAATACAAATGATTGGAAAAATTGTCTACACAGAGTTTTTAATAACTTGAGACTCTTCCTTCCAAGAGAATGAAAATAATTCAGTGAGAGTTTAGCTGGGATATCTGAATAATCAATAGCTGGAAAGAAGAATACAGTTATCAAAAGGTGGACTTGTTTGTTTCATATTTTAAAGTCAACTACATTCAAGTCAGAGCAGCATAGAAAGAAAAACACAAAACAATAGAATAGTAATAACATAATGTGTACTGGAACACTGCCCCAGTGCACAAATGTACAAAATCTTCAAACTACCTCACATTAGCCCTGTATTCATATGTACATGGGTGGCATAGTTCAAGTTAAACTGGTGTTGATTTCATGCATTATACATCACACTAGGAGATGGAAATAACTATTATTTTCTAAACTTCTACCTGAATCACAATAAATTAAAAGCTTATATATTGGAAAAACTGGTTCAGTGTAGAGGGAAAACTCAGGAAAATTAAATGTGCATTATTAAATATATTGTATTAATCAGAGTGTATGTGTGTGTTTGTGTATATAAAATCAGCAAATTGTCTTAAGAATAATCTTTAAAACTGAATTTTCAAAGACTAGGAAAAATAACATAAAAATCATTTTAAATAGACCTGAGCATAAAAGAAAAAACAACAACTGCTGAACAG
Source organism: Raphicerus campestris (assembly GCA_006410735.1). Lineage (NCBI taxonomy): Eukaryota > Metazoa > Chordata > Mammalia > Artiodactyla > Bovidae > Raphicerus > Raphicerus campestris. The sequence goes on from SJYW01043826.1 coordinate 25,192, forward strand.
TTATTGTAATTTAATTCTCAATCATAGTAAACAAAAATAAATGATCTTGTGACAACTCTTTTTGTCCATATCAGGTATTTTCTTTTAGATTTTCTGGATTCTTCTTTCAACTCCCCATTTTATTTCATCTCATTTAATATGACTTCTGTAATCTTGAAATTACATAGTGAAAGTGAAAGTCACTCAGTTGTGTCTGAGTCTTTGTGATCCCATGAACTATAGCCTGCCAGGAGCCTCTGTCCATGCAATTCTCCAGGTCAGAATATTGGAATGGGTAGCCGTCCCGTTCTCCAGGAGATCTTCCAAACTCTGGGATTGAACCCAGGTCTCCCACATTACAAGTGGATTCTTTACCACCTGAGCCACCAGGGAAGCCCAAGGATACTGGAGTGGAAAGTCTATCTCTTCTCCAGGGGATCTTCCCAACCCAGGAATCAAACCATGGTCTCCTGCATTGCAGGGAGATTTTTTTTTTACCAGCTGAGCTACATTGGTAATTAGCTGACATTATATAGGTTCCCACCAATGTTTTTGGAATCCTTTATATCTCTTCTATCATTGAAGAAATGATCATTGAATGCTTATAAGTACTTGAGTGATATTGAGCTTATTTCTTAATCTACCACTAATTAGGAATTGGAAATAACATAAAAAATATGAATTTCATTTTCTTTACTCCTAAAATAAAGGTGTTTATTTCTTTCATCCCTAAGTGTTCTTCCAGCTCAAAATTTGATAATTCTTTGTGGCTGTTTTTCCCATAACTCAAACAGAACTGATTGTTAGAATTTTCTTCTTTATATTAAGAATAAAGGTGATCGATCATGATTTTTACTCTTTTTGGAACAACACTTAATAGGATCTTTTCAGACATAGATGAGAGAAATTCAGGTCAAAGTGATTTTAGCAAATAGGGAATTAGGAATCTCATAAGACTGGCATGATTGGAGCCAGGTGCTCAAATAATATAATTAGAATTATATCTCTCTCCATCTCTATTGTCTTCTGCAATACTTTTTGAGAAAGTAGTGTCCAGATGGTGACCATGAGGCCAAACAGCAGTTCCAGCCAAATAGTCCAGTGGTTTATCAACCTCATCTCTTCTCCAAATCTTCTTGCAAAAGCCTGAGGATTGAGCTTCATTGGCTTGTACCCATTTTTTGATTAATCACTCTGGCTATGAGAGGAGCAGATGGGGCTTATGAAAAATGTGCATGTGTGCTCAGTCTTGAAGTTGTGCCTGACTTTTTGAGAACCTATGTATTGTGACCTGACAGGCTCCTCTGTCCATGGGAATTCCCAGGCAAGGGTACTAGAGTCAGTTGCCATTTCCTTCTGCAGGGAATCTTCCCGACTCAGGGATCAAACCCAGGTCTCCTGCATTGGATTCTTTACCACTAAGCCACCTGGTAAAGCCTATGAAAAATGTACTTATTTGCTATGCTGAGGTAAAATATCTACCCCTGCATCTAAGGGTTAAGATAACCCCAATTGAAATAAAGAAGCAATATTACTCGTAAGAGGATAACGGATGTGCTTTTATCACAAAATTTGGAATTGGATGCCATGCAGGTAAACACAAAGATGTCCAAGGTAGTTTCTGGAACACTTAATGACAGCTAGCATGTTGTTTCATTATTCTTCTATTAGGTTTATTTAAGCGAACATTTCTCAAGCATTTTAGTCTCAGGACTACTTTAAACTCCTTAAACTGTTGAGAACTTCTAATGATTTTCCTGTATTTGAGATATATGTACTGATATTTACCATATTAAAAATTAAAACATAAAATGTAAGCACCATTAATTATTAATTCCTATAAAACAAAAATAATAAACCTGTTACCTATTAACACAACTAGAGTACTTTTTAGAATAAATAACTATATTATCATAAAAATTAAATTTGTGAGAAAATGGCTTTGTTTTTATACATCTCAGATTTCTTTAATATCTCCAGATGGCTAGATTCTCATATCTTCTCTGCCTTCAATCTGTGTTGTTTTGATGAAAATCTAGCCTTACACAGTTGAAAAGGGCAAGGATATTTTAAAACAGATCTTCAAGTATTTTTGAATGTTAAACTTTTATACTACTCTCAAACTTGACAGTTCCTTAAAAATTGTAACACGGAATCCAAAAATGNTTCAATCTGTGTTGTTTTGATGAAAATCTAGCCTTACACAGTTGAAAAGGGCAAGGATATTTTAAAACAGATCTTCAAGTATTTTTGAATGTTAAACTTTTATACTACTCTCAAACTTGACAGTTCCTTAAAAATTGTAACACGGAATCCAAAAATGTACTCATGAACTTTTATTTTATTTTTTTATCTTTTTATATTACAGTGTAGCTGATTAATAATGCTGTGATAGTTTCAGGTGGACAGCAAAGCGACTCAGGGAAACATAGACATGTATCCATTCTTCTGCAAATAATAAACTTCTAAATTCTGTTCCATTAAGATCTATTGGTCAAAATTTCATTTTGAATGGATCTTTTACCCATGCATAATTTGGAACATTTGAAACATCGTGCACTGTATATTTGAAAATTACTGGTTCACTTTTGTATGTAGCAAAAATGCTTTATGCGTACTTCTCATTTTTATGTCCAGAATAAGGAGACATGTACTAAAGGGTTGATATTTTGTACATTTAATCCAAGGACAAAAATTCTTAAGTGAACCTGGCATTTCTTTCTTGTGAATACTTGGCAGCGAATAATAAAAATGACTAGTAGTATAGTTTTGTACCACTGCTTTGATTCAGGCAAAAGCATCAGAAATTTTACCCACTGTTGCTTTTGCATCATCAGTAAAAATGTCAATACAGTAAAAGTGTCAATACATTGAAAAAGGGCAAATAATTTCTTAATATTATTATGAAAATTCATTTTACTTTTCAGTCCTCTGAATGAAACTTGGAAATTCTACAAGTCCCTGTTTTAAAACCTAACTTGCTGCCTCAAAGCTACTGCCCAAAGTTTTTTATGTTTTTTATTCTTTGTTTATTGTTCCCTCTTTTTTTATTGTTTCCATATCATTTATTTTATTATGCTCTCCCAGATAATACAAATTCTGTTAGCAGAATACAAATTCTGTGCTAGTTCAGTTCAGTCACTCAGTCATGACCAACTGTTTGTGACCCCATGAATCACAGCACACCAGGCCTCCCTGTCCATCAACAGTTCCAAGAGTCTGCCCAAACCTATGTCCATCGAGTCGGTGATGGCATCCAGCCATCTCATCCTCTGTCGTCCCCTTCTCCTCCTGCCCCCAGTCCCTCCCAGCCTCAGAGCCTTTTCCAATGAGTCAACTNGCAGAAATAGATGTTTTTCTGGAACTATCTTGCTTTTTCCATGATCCAGTAGATGTTGGCAATGTGATCTCTGGTTCCTCTGCCTTTTTAAAACCAGCTTGAACATCAGGAAGTTCACGGTTCACGTATTGCTGAAGCCTGGCTTGGAGAATTTAGAGCATTACTTTACTAGCGTGTGAAATGGGTGCAATTGTGAGGCAGTTTGAGCCTTCTTTGGCATTGCCATTTTTGGGGATTGCAATGAAAACTGACCTTTTCCAGTCCTGTGGCCCCTGCTGAGTTTTGCAGATTTGCTGGCATATTGCTAAAATGTGTGCAAAAGTGAATTTTACAATAATAATTTACTGGTATGATAATCTATTATAATTATCATTATCACAGTTTCTCTGCACAGACTGGAGGAACAGAATCATGGCTCTTCTATCAATGCTGTGGACATGTGCACTAAATTCTGCCAGCTGTTTTACAATACTCATACTGAGTTTGTAGTTAACACAAATTATCAGGGTTTTGTGCATGTCTGAAATTCTAAGTATTCTCTTTTCTCTGTTCTCACAGGTAATTTTTTTAATGTTCAAAAATTTATTTTAATTTAATAACGATTTGGAAAGCTGTGCTGTTTCCTTCTGGCTAAAGCCCTGACTTCATAATCCAACATATATCTAGTCTGGGTTGGCATGTGTCAGTTCTGTATTCTCCACTAGAAATCACCCACGGCCTTTGAACCTGCAGTTTAAGAAAAAACAGTGTGTTTTAAATGTGCACAGACACAGTCTCACACATCTGCAGAGTAAAATGAGGAGAATTTAAGGACACCTTACTATCTGCCTTAAGCACCTTAAGGTCAATGAGATGTTTAGAACCTCCCTGTCATATTTTCTCATGGTCCTTCAGTTCTTATCCCATTGTCCTTTGCAATTGAGCAGGTTATTTTTATAATTCATTATGTCACTAGCCTTGTGGAAACTTTCAAAACTTTCTTTCATTTTATACATAGAATACATCAAAAATTAGATTTATTTTTATCATACCTTCACTATTGCCATGTCCTATTTAAGACTTTAGTCACCATATAACTTCACCCAATAGACATTAAGTCTTGGTCCATCCACTGATTCTCTGGCACACTCTTGGCCAAAAATAAACTTCAAAAGAATTAACTCTTCTGGGTTGCCTAACATCTGAGTATTTTGAAGTACATAGATGACTAACACTTTATGTACTATTGTGAAATAATGTAGATAAAACCTGGCTTATAGCTCTGTAATAGGTATTCAGATAGGAACAAAATCAAATAAATACATCACAAACACAAATCTAGCAATATTTACATCTGACATGCAGAAGACTGGCTTGAAGACTGTTTTTACTTTTCCCTGTTAGGTGGAATGAATGTGGAAACAAATTTCTACTGAACAAACCAGAATTATATCTAATATGGCCTTCCTGGAAACACAAAACTAAAGCACAAACAAATGCTTCATTAATATTACTTAGGATTGAATTGGAGAAAGCAATGGCACCCCACTCCAATACTCTTGCCTGGAGAATCCCATGGATGGAGGAGCCTGGTGGGCTGCAGTCCATGGAGTCGCAAAGAGTCGAACACGACTGAGTGACTGAACAACAACAAATGTCTATAGAGTGTACCTCACATGTTCAGTCTTGCACTCCTTGTGCAGCCTATCCAGTCATACTAGAATAGCTGCTTCAACTAGCCAAAAAAAAAAAAGCTCCTCTGAGGCCAGTTGACCACTTCTACTAGTTAGGTAGAAGAATAACTGAGTTACTCTATTTTCACATCATATTCTCTGAAGGAAAGCAATTGAGCACATACTTTCTGTTACTGCTAAATGTTCCAATTAGACCAAAGAGGGAGCATGGGGCATAATCAAATGTGTCTTCACCTAGAGACTTTTGTACTAGAACTGGTAGATAGACTGTTATTTTCTTCCAGAAAGGAAACCTTGAGAATGCAAGTTACAGTTTCAGATGGTAATGTGCTCTAAAGTGTAAAGAATTTTATCTTCAGAAGAGAAAATAAAGCTAATCTGAAAAGAGAAACAGAAATCCAGCAGAGGTAGAGAATCCTATGTAATGATTTTCTTGTGTCTGTTGTGATTCCAGAACTGTCCTGGTTCCTGCCCTTTCAGATATTTGCTTTTTTAGCTTCTCTGTATGGTCTAAAAGCATCCCTGTAACCTTAAGCTAGTTTGTGTTAACTTTCAGTTTCTTGTAACCAGAAGTCCTAATGGACTTACCAGTACTCTAATCCAATACTGGGTCATGATTCTTTGCCATTTTTTCCCTCCTTCCTTCTCTCCATCTTAATTTGAAAGAATTAGATCATTGATGTTGATAGTGGATATAATAGGTTTGTTCTTTTCAAATTTATTTGCACTTTAACAAAGAGAAATTACTTAAGCCCCAAACTCCATGATATTTTAGTGTGATACAAAGACCTTCTGGAATCAGATAGCCTGATACTTGATTCCATTTTCCCTTGCTAGCTATGAAACCTTGAAAACCTTGCCTCTTTGATAAAAGTTATTTCAATAACACATGTACTGCTTAACCTCACCAGTTTTGAAATATGCTTTGTGAAATCAATTTTAAGACCCAAATCTTGTAAAAATATTAATTATTTAAAATTTCCTACTGTGCTAAAGCCACTGTATTTCAGATACTGATAAAATTAGGAGGAAGATATTCCAGAGAAAAGAGCTTTCAATTTCCTCTAAATGCCACATTGTTTAAGTGGCTAAATCATCTTCCAGTTGTCAAAGTTAGCACTGGGACAGAAACTGATTTTGGTCCCATTGTTGAAGTCCAAAAGCTCTGTTAACCTGCATGGATTGTCCTTGGTATTTCATCAAGGTCTGTGCTTGAATTTACAGAACAATGACACAAATGTCGTGATTTTACACAATATCTTGCATATTGAACTTTAATATTCTCTTCAGCCAAGAAATATTTATTTTACTATATTAAGAAGAAAGATATATAAACTGTGTATACTGAGAAAATAAAATGATGCAACATTAATTATTTGCTAAACTGAAATGTGACAATCCTAAAAGAAAACCAAATGCATATTCAGACAGGAAACTTACAATAAGGGTATCAGAATTCATTTGAGTCTACCATTTTTCAAACATCTAGTTTTACCTTGAGGTCACAAAAAAGTTCCATCTGGGGAGGGAAATAGTAAGACGACCTGTCCTGACACTGTCATAATACTAAAAGTTTCATGAGCTGAACTCCCAAATCCTCTCATGACTTCATTAGCCACTTTTTATTCTCTTCTGTCAAAAACTCAATGAAGTAATTCATGCCAATGTGTCATTCCAGGTTATACCCCTGACATGGAAGTATGCTTTCTTTGTGTTTTCAACTGTGCTTTAGGGTAACATTAGCCTTTCTTTTCCTTTCCTGCTGCATTGGTGTTGACCTAGTGTTTTTTTATCACTTGACTGCCAGGTGGAAATAAGGCAGCTTAGGACTGAGGAAATGAGATTAGAAAATACACACAGCACCATTTCTTCATAGGAGTTTTGTTGTCCTGCTGCAAATGAAGAGATCCACCAGCTGCAAGAGAACAAAAAGCTGTCGCAAAAATCCTGAGGAATGAAGAGCTCTTCTTTCTTCCTTGATTTACCAATTAAGCTCTTAAGGTCCATTGTAGACATATCATCCTTATGATGAAAGCTTTAGTAGTTTAGCTTAGGGGGTCATCAATTGTTTGTGCATAAAAACAGAGACTCAGTCTGTGTGTTTAACATCTTTTAAATAAGTTTGTCAGGTTTAATTTCCTTTTGCCAAGTTCCAAGGGCTCTCTGAGTCAGACACACATTAAGGATGTCAGTTTCCTTTCATACATGCTGATCAATCACTTCAACCATTTAAGCAATTGTTACTGACAACAACTGAAACAACAGTTCACATCTCTGTAAGTTCAGTTCAATTAAGTCGCTCAGTTGTGTTGGACTCTTTGCAGCCCAAGGGACTGCAGCACGCCAGGCTTCCCTGTCCATCACCAGCTCCTGGAGTTCACTCAAACTCATCCATTGAGTCAGTAATGCCATCCAACCATCTCATCCTCTGTTGTCCCCTTCTCCTCCTGCTTTCAATCTTTCCCAGTATCAGGGCCTTTTCAAAAGAGTTAGTTCTTTGCATCAGGTGGCCAAAGTATTGGAGTTTCAGCTTCAGTATCAGTTCTTCCAATGCATATTCAGGACTAATTTAGAATGGACTGGTTGGATCTCCTCGATGTCCAAGAGGCTCTCAGGAGTCTTCTCCAACAATGTCCTTATAAACATGGCCACAAAAACAAACGCATTATGCCATGTTCAAGTGTTCATTATGTGTATGTTAGTGTGTGTTTGCATATGTGTAGATAGGCAAGTAGGTTACATACATATCTGTGTGTATTTAGTGCATTAGTTCAGTTCAATTCAGTCGCTCAGTCATATCTGACTCTTTGCTACCTCATGAATCACAGCATGCCAGGCCTCCCTGTTCATCACCATCTCTCAGAGTTCACTCAGACTCACGTTCATCGAGTCTGTGATGCCATCCAGCCATCTCATCCTCTGTCGTCCCCTTCCCGTCCTGCCCCCAATCCCTCCCAGCATCAGACTCTTTTCCAATGAGTCAACTCTTCACATGAGGTGACCCAAGTACTGGAGCTTCAGCTTTAGCATCATTCCTTCCAAAGAAATCCCAGGGCTGGTCTCCTTCAGAATGGACTGGTTGGATATCCTTGCAGTCCAAGGGACTCTCAAGAGTCTTCTCCAACATCACAGTTCAAAAGCATCAATTCTTTAGCGCTCAGCCTTCTTCACAGTCCAACTCTCACATCCATACATGACCACAGGAAAAACCATAGCCTTGACTAGACAGACCTTAGTTGGCACAGTGATGTCTCTGCTTTTGAATATACTATCTTGGTTGGTCATAACTTTTCTTCCAAGGACTAAGCGTCTTAATTTCATGCCTGCAGTCACCATCTGCAGTGATTTTGGAGACCCCAAAAATAAAGTCTGACACTGTTTCCCCTGTTTCCCCATCTATTTCCCATGAAGTGATGGGACCGGATGCCATGATCTTCGTTTTCTGAATGTTGAGCTTTAAGCCAACTTTTTTGCTCTCTTCTTCCACTTTCATCAAGAGGCTTTTTAGTTCCTCTTCACTTTCTGCCATAAGGGTGGTGTCATCTGCATATCTGAGGTTATTGATATTTCTCCTGGCAATCTTGATTCCAGCTTGTGCTT
>SJYW01043826.1:56891-107895 GCA_006410735.1 Raphicerus campestris
ATTCATTATAAGGGCAGGGAATATGAAGATTTTAGCAACAAACATCAGTCCAACAAATGAAAATCCTTTCACCAATGTTCCTCTTAAGATCTACTTAGTCTTAATGATAGTGACAAAGTTACATTTTTACATAGCAAGGACACAGTGATTTATAACAAAGTACAGTGATCTATTACAAGAGAGAAAATTCATTAACTCAAAAAGTCTAATATTGCTAACATCAACAAAACTACTATATTTCCTTTTCTATATACTAAATATATTGATTAATATATTCTCAGGTACCTAAAGGATATGGAAGCCTGGCGGCAATCATTGACTCAACAATAAGAAAAAGTCCTATGTTAATTAAGATTCTCAGAATACTCCAAAACTCTCTGCATGGTTGAGAGGTAGTAAACCATCATGTGTCCGCAGAGAGGTTTAACCTGAGACGCCCTTGTCCCACCTAGGGCAGGGAATTAGCGGCAATTATTGACACAACAAATGAAGAAACCCTTTATCAATATGATTCCCACCCAACCCACTATACTAATAATTTCTAAATTTCCACAAGAGTTTGCATTTAGTAAGTCAAAAACATCTCGTGCCTCTCATGGTTGGAGGGCTGTTGTGGCCAGAGGAACCTACACAGGCAGGCTAGATAACCTTCAGAGGAGTCCCGTAAGTTGAAACACTCTAGTCACGCCCAGGAATTTTTACTGCCTTGGAGCTGCACGTTTACTCCTTCTCAGAGAGAAACGGTTATGGGGGACAGCCCCCCATAGGTGAGAGTACAGGACAGACTCTGGTTTGGGGGTTAGATGCTCAGGAGCAGGGGAATTTCCTGAGACTTGGTCACGCCTTTGCCTATGCCCCCTTCCTCATGACCTTTGCCATGGGCAGAGTTCCTCACGCTGGCCCCCAACATTTGGATGTATTCCCAGAGTTGGTGATGGATAGGGAGGCCTGGTGTGCTTCAATCCATGGGGTCACAAAGAGTCAGACATGAGTGTGTGACTGAAATGAATTAAATAAGTGAATACAATTCAAAAAACAAGTCAGTTGTATTTCCATATACTGTAAGCAAGCAAATACAAGATGCAATTCAGAAAATTCTTTTCTATTTGTAATTGCAGCAAACAATAAAATATTCAAGAATAATTTTAACCCAAGATGTCTAATGTTCTTACACTGAGAACAATAAAACTTTGATAAGATAAATTAATGAAAATTAGATAAATTGAAAAATATTCAAGTTTATAGATTAAAGAACTCAATATCCTTAAACTGACACCTATTTCCAAGTAAAACTATTAGATTCAATATAATCCCAATAAAATTCCCAGTATATTTTACAATAGAAATTTGCAAGTTATTTCTAAAATATAAATGAAATCATAAAAGTCCTCTAGTAGCCAAAACAATGTTGTAATACAAACAAATAATAAACTGGAAGATAAGTAGTATTGAACTTTAAGGTTTACTGTAAAGCCTACTCTAAAGTCATTATGTGACTGATGTAAGAATAAGCAAATATATCAAGGGAAAAAAGACTGTCAACCCCTCTGTTCAATGGGAAATGAAGAATATTTTCAATAAATGATGCTGAATATAAAAAAACAAACTGACATTTACTTTATATCATACCGAAAAAATTGACTTAACTAGAACAAGCCCTAAAATAAAAGCTAAAACTACATAACTTCTTGGACAGAAAGGAGATTAAACCAGTTAGTCCTAAAGGAAATCAGTCCTGACTATTCATTGGAAGGACTGATGCTGAAGCTGAAGCTCCAATCCTTGGCCACCTGATGTGAAGAGCCAACTCATTGGAAAACACTCTGAGGCTGCGAGAGATTGAAGGCAGGAGGAAAAGGGGATAGCAGAAGACAAGATGGCTGGATGGCATCACTAACTCAATGAACATGAGTTTGAGCAAACTCTAGGAGATGGTGATGAACAGAGAAGTTGGTGGGTGGCAGTCCATGGGGTTGCAAAGAGTTGAACATAGCTCAATTACTAAACAGCCAACAAAACTTCTAGAAGAAAATATAATGGAAATATTTTTCTGGCATCAGTAATAGACAAATATTTCTTAGTTCACTGGAAATAATGTCTTTTAAAAAATAAAGTAAAAATAGATTTCATGAATAAAATCTTTTTAAATTTTCATCAAAAAACACTATTAAGAAATATAAAAGGGTAAGCCACATATTGTGAGTCAGTATTTGCAAATATATACTTAACAAAGGGTTTCTGTCCAAAACATAACAAATAATTCTGTGACCAGTCTTCCCAGAGGAAGCCTGACCTCTCAGGGTCTCAGGACATTGGGATCTTTTCAGAGGCCAGTAGAGGAGTTTTAGAATCATACTTTGATTTTTCATTATTGGATCATACTTTCCCTTTTTAAAGTTTCATTTTATTAAATTACTGAAAATTACTGCATAATATATGTATATATATATATATATATGCTATAATTTGATTATTCTTCTATTAGATGCTTAAATTAATTTCAATATTTTACTTTTCTTATACAATTTACATTAACTATTTTGCACAGCTATATTCTTAATAGTGGTAAGTATTTAAAATTGCACGTGTAAAACTGTGGTACCTCTTGCTTATCATCAACTAATTTTCATGCCCACAAACAGAATTGAAATTCATTCTTTCTCATAAAGGCATAACACATAGCATCATAAGTGATATCTATGTACTCAATGAAAAGAATGATAAAGATTATAAGCAAATATACCTGTTATGGGTTTGAAGGAATACTCATTTTAAAATCTTTCCTAAGGAAGTCTTATTATGTAGATTTTGGTGAAAGAAATCAAATTAAGATCAAATAATTTGGCCTTAGAAAATAACTGCTGGAATTTCAAAGCTTAGGAGGGTCCCTTTGTAAAACATATTCTTCAAAAAACTGTGTGATTAATTCTCTCAGTGATATAGTCTAATTATTCTATGCTTATACATTTCATAATTCTCAACTCAGTGTGTTTCAGTAGAATTTACACAAACTGTCTCTGATATCAGTAATTATAAGGTAAAAAAGAAAGATTGAAGTCAGTTGCTACTGGTTTGACGTCATTTATATTTACAATACATTTTCCTATATTCACACATAACCAGTTCTTTATTTATTAGGGATGTGAGAATGGTAACTTCTTCAGTTGATTTGTTCATTTTAATTATGTATAAATAATTTAGCTTGCAGGCTTTCAAACACATACACCCAGGCTTCCTATTCTGTGTGTGTTCAATTTTCACATGAGGCAGCTGAAGCTGTAAACTTAATACTCTTAAAATTCACTTTTTGCTTAAAATATAGTAGTTATGAGCTAATGAAAAAATATTTAAAACTGTAACATCAGGACATTTAGTACAGTGCTTTCCACAGTGTTTTCTTTCTCTGGTAACTTCATATCACTTGATATGAACCCCCACCTCCATTACCCTCATGGAATTTCCCAAGATTCTTTGGTACTGTAATATGTGGATTTTTCAACCTACTTCTCTGAACCTTCCACTTATTCTTATTTCCCTTTTCCTTGGGTTTGGCCATTATTCAAGATTTAAGAAATTTGTTTGATTGTTTGTTTGTTTTTCCTCTAAAATCTTTCCCTAAGAGGAATGTACTTGCAGCTTCAAAATATCACTTCTCTGGAGATTATTTCAAATATATACTTGGCATGGTTTCCCATTTTAAAATATAATGGGAGAAATCCAGCAGTCTATAGTTAATTTCTTTTGAATATTCTGCTTCTGTTGGGTCCCAAAATACACATCCAGATTTGAATACAACATTCTCCTAAACCAAGTTGATTTCTTACTTTCCTTTTCCATCAATAGAGCTGTATTTCATAGTCTTATATCCTCTATACCTTTCTTTCATTTCACTTTCTGCCATCATTCTTCCATAACAAAATGTACAGTCAAATTGACCATCTCCTGTCTTAGGATACACTTTTACTAATTTTATCCACACTACTTAAACTGTCTCTCCACTGGTCCTGTCCCTGCCCAGTTTTGATATTCAGGGGGGCTTGATTCACCCACACATTCCCCATGAAAACATTCTTGACCATGCTTGTAAAGAAATCGCTTCCTCCTTTCAACTCTGGTTGTCCTTCCTACAGCAGAGAGGTCCTTCAAGACCCACTACAAAAGCAAATCCTCATTTGACTCCTACAGCCATTGAAGCACATGGGTATAGTTTTGCAAAATCTGAGATCAGTTCATTTTCAGAGCTGGTTTGACTCCCTGCCTCCTTAGTAGAAGCCAAGGAGACTGGGAGCACCTTTCTCATTTTCAATCTGTTGCTCTCATTAGCGTTTGAAGTTGACAATAATGCTTTCACTTCCAGCGTAGCAACTGAATATACAAATAGAAAAGAGTGGACCAAACTATGTGGCAATAGAACTATGACCCACAATCTTTGTGGGAACCAGCCCAGAAAGCCAAACCACAGCCTCTGCAGCAGTTGGCCCCAAAAGCTCAGAGTTGCCAGTGGCTGTCATGCATTTTTCCTTTTCTTCTGACTCAGGACCAATTACAGAAAGGCAAATATTTCCCTAGTCCATCACGCAGGATGCTCTACTTCTAGTAGCAGCCTCCTGCTTCCCTATGCCCATGCCTTCCTATCTGATGCTTTTTTTCTTCCTTCCTCACTATAAGGCATTTTCACTTCCTGCCTGCACTGGAACCTCTGCCAAACAAGTCATGGTGGCTGACTTCCTTGCTATATCTTGTTCTGAAAAAATAGCCTGTTTGTTTTCACTGGGGCAGTCTTTATTTATATAATAATTTTTTGACCTNAGCCTCCTGCTTCCCTATGCCCATGCCTTCCTATCTGATGCTTTTTTTCTTCCTTCCTCACTATAAGGCATTTTCACTTCTTGCCTGCACTGGAACCTCTGCCAAACAAGTCATGGTGGCTGACTTCCTTGCTATATCTTGTTCTGAATAAATAGCCTGTTTGTTTTCACTGGGGCAGTCTTTATTTATATAATAATTTTTTGACCTTGGTTCAAGCATAATTGAAATCTCTTGCAAGTAATGGCAACTTCGTCTGTATTTATCTCACGTAGAGAAAGTTTGAATCATTAAAGTTTGCAATGTCTATCTGTTGCCAGTGACACGTATTGGCTGTCAGGGCTCACTTTCTCTCTTGATCATATTGTATGTAGAACAGTCATTATTATGGATGCAACTGTATTTGCAGGCTGTGAGGATTATATATGGAAGAATTATTAAGTCTGAATGCAGTCCTTGAGATTAGGAAGGAGAGAATAGACACAGCTGCACAGATCACTCCCACGAAGTTTAACAACATCATCTCATTACAGTCTTTGTCTTTAAAAGTTTCCAGAATTTTCCAGGTGCCAAGGCTGGAAACACACACTTTTGCCTTCTAAATGTTCAATTCTGAAATCACGGAACCACTCCAGGCCTGCAGAAAGCTGCAATCAATACCCTTTTCAATCTGCACTTTCAGTGAACACAATTTAGCAAGGGTATACAAGTAAAGCATTTTCTGATCCGAAAACAATAGGAACACAGAGCTATAATGCTGTATCTATGTCTCCACTGATATCCTGAAAGAGCAATTTAATTTTGCAGCCAGCCATGTGTAATTCGAGTGTGACACATTAACAAATGGATGGCTGGTCCATCTTCCTGGCTTCCTGTCAGGATCTGGCTCTCATGATGCCTTCGGGCATGTCACAGGGAGCTCCAGCCCATTCAGAGCTACATCTGAAGGAATTAGGGGACATAAATGTGGACTGATGAGGACAGCAACTGCAAGGCAGGAAAATTAATAGTTTCATAGGAAACAATATGCAGTGTAGTAGCAAATCTGGGGGAAATTGACATTTTACTTAGTTCCTCAGAGCTATTTTAAGTATAATATAGAGAATTTAAATTATTGTCGAGTTTATTGAACTTATTTAACATCTGCCAGAATTTTAAAATAAGTAAATCAGATGGAATGCTAAACTGTAATTGGATTTCTATTGCATGTATTCTGTATAGCATTGGGTTGCCCTGGGAATATTAGACATGATGTAATTAACCTGAGCTTGTCCTAAATGCCTTCCAGAGAGAAGCTGGAGGGAGAGTGGAATGATGTATCAGTAGGAATGATTAGGATGTACTTTGGCATAAGTTTTCCTCAAAGTGAGACTCCATTTTAACCAGGATGCCAAGCAAGATATGACTCCACATCACAACCCAGTGTTAGAGCCCTCTCCCATCCTCTCACCCTTCCACTTGCAAAGAGTACTAAATCAGCAGGGATTTCTTGGGCTGGAAAAGAGGAAACAGAAATGAGGACTCAGATTGCAGCAGAACTTGACCTGGTTACACTGGTCAAGAGTTATTGCTAGTTTCTCTATGTTAAAATGTCATTTTTTGGTAGTAGAACCATATGTTCATATTTTATTATTTGCGTGCATATGTGCTAAGCCGCTTCAGATGTGTCTGACTCCAGGCTCTTCTGTCCATAAGATTACTATCCAAGCAGGAATACTGGAGGAATACTGAATACCTGTGTCTCTTAAGTCTCTTGCATTGGCAGGCAGGATTTTTACCACAGTGCCACCTGGGAAACCCCAATTTGTTATTTATACTTTATAATATGTACAGTAAACTGAATGTATTTATTTTTACAGGTTGCTAGCTTGTCTTTTCTAACAAATTTGAAAAATTATTTTGGACATATTAAGAATAACTCTTATTATACTGCTAAATATAAATATTGAAACCAACTACACATTAACCTCACATATTTTTTGCAAGATTTACTTGACTCAAATTTGGTGAAGCCAAAATCCTTAGAGTCATATTTTGGAAAAATTTCTTTCCATTGGATCAGTCTACAAATAATAAATAACAACTGAATCATGCATTAGCTGGCACCCTGTTCTAGTCACTAGTGAATCAGGCACATTAGGTATTTCTGATATATATATATATATATATAAAATACAGACTCTCAAAAAAGATGTGTTAATGAGATTCATAAAAAGAAATACAAAATAACAAAATATTTAAACATTGGTAAAACTTAAAAGATTACATCTGAAAGGGCCTGGCATACAGCAGTTACTTAAAACAGTTGATAAATGAATGTATAGGTGGGTTAAATTTCATCATATATGTATAAGATATGGGCTTTTGTGAAAAAAGTAGATTTAGATTTGAAATTCTTTGATGATGTGAAATAATTGTGCACATGTTATTACTAATTAAGGGTATCAGAATGAAAATCTTCTAAGAACCTCAAATAAATTAGTCCTCTGAGAGTAAAACCAAACTATCAATTTGGGATGGAAAAGTTGGCCTACACTAAAAGCACCCATCTCAAACAACTTTTAAATTGGTGGGTATAATTTTTTTTCCTTCTAATTAAGTAATCAGAGAGTAAACACTAATGAAAATANAACCAAACTATCAATTTGGGATGGAAAAGTTGGCCTACACTAAAAGCACCCATCTCAAACAACTTTTAAATTGGTGGGTATAATTTTTTTTCCTTCTAATTAAGTAATCAGAGAGTAAACACTAATGAAAATATTTTTTTTAAAAATAGTATGATAAGTAAATATCATTTGAGGAGTTTTTAAAAAATGCAGATCCCCAGGAACCTCTCCAGTTGGTTCTGCTTTAATAGTTCTGGGTAGGGCCAGGAAGCTGAATTATCAAATAATATCTTTGGGGATTTTGATGCAGATACCTACAACTTCAATTTAGAAATACTGATCTAAGCAGAGTTAAGTTCTATTTATTGGAATAAACCTGTAGCCTAGAAAATTATATTGAGCTATATGCTGAGGAAGTAAAATAAGGCATCAGTAAAAGACAGCACAACCCAATAGAAAATAGTAAAGAAAAAGATTTTTAAGAAATATACATCTGCACAAGACTGTCTATGGCGATACAGGGTCCCAAAGGAGATGCAGGAATTAACCAAAAATGATCTTCAGTGTCTTTGATCCCATGGTCAGAGTTATTCCAATGAAAAGACTTTCATGAACTGTATCCCACCAGTCTCCTCTGTCCATGGAATTCTCCAGGCAAGAATACTGGAGTGGGTTGCCATTCCCTTCTCCAAGAGATCTTTCCAACCTAGGGATTGAGCCCTGGTCTCCTGAATTGCAGGCAGATTCTTTACTATATGAGCCATCAGGGAAGCCCTTTTTTCAATTACCTAATTACAGTGGTATCTACCTTCATTATTTTGTAGGATCTGGTGTTTATGAATCTTTTCCAAGGTTTTAAGCTGGCTTCATAGTCCACTGGACTGTCTTTACCTACATGAAGATGTTGGCTTATTTATTGTTGTAAAAGGACAAAAAAAAAAAAAATGGCATTTGGGAATCCACCTTGAGCTTATGTGTGTTTTGATTACTCAAAATCTGAACACTCTTGGACACTTAAAGTTACCTTTAATAAAACCAAATCTTTGTTTCAGTGTTAAGCAGAGTCTCTATGTGAAGAGAAACATCCAAATCTCAGGATCTCATTTTTAGGTCTCAGAGATCCACTCTCCAAACAGCCTCCTCCCCACCTCCATTATTTACTGCTGCTTAACCTACATGAATTTAGGGAGCTGCTTTTTCAGGAACTGTTCTTTCATTGTCTATAGAAGATTTGAGATGATGCTATCAATTGTAAGTCAAGTTTTTGGTTGTTGTTGAAGTCTCCTTTTTTTTTTTTTTTTTAAGAAATGGATCCAGAGTAAAACAATGAGTCAATTTCACAATATAACTGACTTGTTTTTGTCTGGGGATGCCCCTCAGATTTTAACCTGCAAATGAATCACTTGTGGATCTTATTATATGCAGATTTGGAATCATCAGTGCTTAGGACCTGGGAGTCTTGCATTTGGAAGAAGACTTTGTCATATATTGAAATGCAGTTCTGAGTAACAAGGATCCAGGATGGCTTCTTTCTCTCTCTCTCCTCTGTATCTCTCATCTCTGTTTCTGTCTTCTTCCCTTCCTCTGCTAAAATGCAGGGTGCAGAGTAAAAATTTCTCTCTCTTGCTTGCCTAAGCACTGGCTTCTAAACTTTCTGGCTTCAGTACATTATTTTCCATTTGTAATTTGTATCATATGGAGGAAGATATGGTGTTAACTGTACAACAGCCCAATGATATGAGACTGAAACATAATAAGCTTAGCACTTATACAAGAAAGGTAAATATGCAGTAGCAGTGGCAGTGTTTTTATTTACAGTCCCTGAAAAGCCTGGGCACTTGGGACATCTAGCTACATGCTATTAATACTTTGTAAGCTTATTTCTCTTTTGTACTCTTCATTTTTAGTAAATTCTCATTTAAGTTTTCTAACCAAAGAATGATTTGATGATATTTAACTCCAGCTGTCATTCACTGTACATCCAAATACGTACCATTTTTCTCTTCAGGGCATAACTACAAAGAAGCAATGTGGTCCATTCACCCAAATCAATAAACAAGGAATGTTTCCAAATTAAACAATTTTATTTTATGCTTTTATGTTTCCGTGACATTTTAAGCTGTTTCAGATCATTTATAGAAAATCTGGAAAGAGGTTCTTTATAGTTAAGATGTCAAAACTCCACAATTCACAGGAGCAATATAAAGAAGTCCAGTCTGGGAGTGGATCAAAAAGCCAATAACACCCTTCCTCCTTATCACTTACTTCCTAACATCGGGTGCAAGATCAGTCCCCAGGAAATGAAGAGAGACAGAGATGGGATAATTCAAGTTAGGCTCTCTAGTAAATGGAAAAAAAATCTGAACCTAGTCAAAGTTTCAACATATCAATTGCTTTGTTTCCTGTCAAGAAGATCCTGTGCTTGAACAATTGAAATGGTGTTGTCTCCTCTTGAGCCTGAGTAGAACACCTTGATAAAAATTTGGATTAGTGGGTGTTGAAGACCATTATTATCTTATTGAATTTTCTCACTTAGGTAATCCAAAGACTTTGCCTTCATGCTCAGTCTCTAAGTCATGTCTTACTCTTTGCGACCCTTTGGGCTATATCCTGCCAGGCTCCTCTGTCAAAAGCCTTTAAAGGGGAAAATTCAAAGAAAAGTACCAGGATATTTTGATGGAGAAATACCAGCAAAGCTGTAGCCTATTGGGGCTCTTTGGAATATGCTTGTCATGGAAAAGTCATCAGATCTGAGGGGACTCAGGTAGGGAAGTGGATCCAAAGGGCTCCACTTATACAGTTTATTGGGTTAGTGCAAAAGTAATTACAATTTTGGATTCAATGTTAAATCATTATAACTAGGCTCAAGCACATCTTTCTTAATCAAAATAGGAATGGTTACAGTCAACGAAGTCTTGCCAAAAGAAACAAGTTTATTTATTCCTGTAGCATAAAGATCCATGCTTCGGGTTTCGAGGAAACCTTGAAAAGCATTTTCTGTGTCCTGATGGTTGTGGAAGCATTTTCCCTGCAAAAAAGTTGTCAAGATGCTTGGAAAAGTGGTAGTTGGTTGGTGAGAGGTGAATAAGGCAGATGAGGAAAAACTTTGTAACCAAGTTCATGCAACTTTTGAAGCTTTGGTTGTGTGATGTGTGGTCGCTGGGCATCGCCATAGAGAAAAATTGGGCTCTTTCTCTTGACCAGTGGCGGCTGCAGACATTGCAGCTTTTCATACAAATCTGTTCAGTACAAGCACTTTTCGGTTGCAAATCTCATCCATTTGCTAGACATAGTTCTCAGATGTACTGGTTTCAGTGGAATTCAGAAAACTCTAGTGGATCAGCCCGGCAGCAGAGCACTGAACAGTGACCACAATGCTTTCTGCGTACAAGATTGGCTTTGGGAAGTGCTTTGGAGCTTCTTATCAGTCTAAACCCTGAGCTGGTCATTGCTGGTTGTTGTATACAATCCACTTTTCATCACAAGTTATAATCCTTTTGAGAAATGGTTCATTGTTGCATAGAATAAGACAAGATGACACTTCAAAACAATGTTTTTTTTTTTTTAATTTTGGGTCAGCTCATGATACACCTACTTATCAAGTTTTTTCACCTTTCCAATTTGCTTCAAATGCTGAATGACCTTTGAATGGTTGATGCTGAGTTCTTGGGCAGCTTCTCATGTAGTTGTAAGATGATCAACATCAATGA
This sequence comes from Raphicerus campestris, assembly GCA_006410735.1. NCBI lineage: Eukaryota > Metazoa > Chordata > Mammalia > Artiodactyla > Bovidae > Raphicerus > Raphicerus campestris. The sequence goes on from SJYW01043826.1 coordinate 68,017, forward strand.
TCTTNGTCTAAACCCTGAGCTGGTCATTGCTGGTTGTTGTATACAATCCACTTTTCATCACAAGTTATAATCCTTTTGAGAAATGATTCATTGTTGCATAGAATAAGACAAGATGACACTTCAAAACAATGTTTTTTTTTTTTTTATTTGGGGTCAGCTCATGATACACCTACTTATCAAGTTTTTTCACCTTTCCAATTTGCTTCAAATGCTGAACGACCTTTGAATGGTTGATGCTGAGTTCTTGGGCAGCTTCTCATGTAGTTGTAAGATGATCAACATCAATGATCTTCATAGTCGGTCATTGTCAACTTCTGATGGCTGAACACTGTGCTCCTCATCCTCAAGACTCTCGTCTCCTTTGCAAAACTTCTTGAACCACCATTGCTCTGTATGTTCATTAGCAGTTCCTGTTCCAAATGAGAGTTGACATTGCGAGTTGTCTCCACTGCTTTATGACCCGTTTTGAATGTGAATTTTAAAATTGCTCGAATTTTCTTTCTAACATAACTTCCATCCTCTAAAATACATATAAAATAAATAGCAAGTAACTTTATTGGCAAAAAAATAAAGAAAGAAATGTATATTAAAATGAATAGAACCACATTTAAGAATGTATTCCAATATCAAATGGCAAATTTCAACAATGCAAAACCGCAATTACTTTTGCACCAAGAGTTGTTACCTAATTGCCCTTAAGGTAAGATGTGGAGCTGGAAAACCACTCTGACTCACCCTGCTATTGAGAATCCTGGCTGGGACTTGGAGCCAAGACCTTAGACAGAGATTACCAGAGGTTACCTGAAAGATGAGAACCCCAAATCCTAAGCATGCTTGGTCAGCTCTAATATTTTGCATTTTAAAGAAAAGAGTTTGAACTATTGTCAGAAAACTATGAGTTTATGCTTCAAAACCTTTGTGGAGGGAACTGAAAATATAAAACCAAGTCTTTTCCTATAATACATGAAATGGACCAGCACATGATTTCAATAAAAGCAGCTCATCTCCTGGGAGTGTTGTGAATGATCACGTGAAAGATATGGGTTCTTATACGTACTATAAAATAAACAAGATCAGATCAACTGGCCTGTAGAAAGTATCAGCTATTTCCTTTTGCATTTTTATGGAAAAATTTAAAAGGGACTCTTCCTCATCAGTTAATCTTTTTTTTTTTCACAAACATATGAAGTGCTGGACATTTTAATAGATTCTTGAAAAAAGAACAGTGTATTCATTTTGATCAGAATCAATGAAAAGGAAGATTCAAGTAGAAAACCAGACTTTATTCTTAGTAGACTTAGTTAAAGATTAGGAAGGACTTAAGGCACAATAAGGAAAAAAATGGAATTTAATTTTATCTTTGAGTTTTTAAAATGAATCTACTAGTTTAGCGCATCCATGCTGAGTATCAGGAAAAGTTGATGACAGCTGGATTTAATAAATTCATCTTTCAGTGGTTGGTTCTTTGGATTTTTTTTTTTCCTGTGGTGGAGAAGATTAACAGATTCTCAACAGTAGTAATGATGATGATGACAATGATAATCATAGCAATTAGCTTATTATTATCAATTGTTCAATATCTGTAGGACACAAAATATTTTGGGGAATATATAATTTAATTATTAACAAGAACAACAACAAAACTGTGATTATCCTCATTATACATATCTTTTTTCATTTGTTTATTTTTTATTTTGGCTGTGTGGGGTCTTTGTTGGGGTGCAAGGGCTCTCTAGTTACAGCCCAAGGGCTTAGTAACCCTGCAACATGTGGGATTTCAGTTCTCTGACCAGGGATCAAATCCACATCTCCTGCACTGGGAGGTGGACTGTTAACCACTGTACTACAGAGAAGTCCCTATCCTCATTTTAAAAAGGAGAAAACTGAGATTAGAGAGATTAAAAAGTAACATTGAGGAGATTGTTTCATCAATTCCAAAATTAGTAGCTTACAATATTATATAATTTTTTCACTGTTTTTCTCTCTTTTTCTCCCCCTTCATGACCACTAGTCATGTTCTCTCTTTTTATACTAAATGCATCTCCATCTTTTCTTCTCATTTTCCAATTCCACATGAGTTCCATGGAAAGCTGTACAAATGATGCAATTGACCTGTTATTAAAAACTGGGATTCTACTTGCTCAAATTGTAATAGGCTATTATAATATGTAAATATATACATTGATATATTGATGATGGCTAGGTAAATTTTTTAAAAAATCAATAAGCAAGTAAATGACAGATTCTTAATCGCTCAATTTAATATTGCTTCTCATGTCAAGTCTTAATGTTTTTAGAATGTCTGTTTTGAGTGGGATATAGAAAAACATGTAGTCTATGAACACAGATGTATGCAGGGCCCATATTGTAGGTCATTACTTAGTATTCAATCATATTAGACAATCAACTCTTAGTTAGGATTTTTAAGAGACAAATTCAAACATCAGGCCTATTAAATAACCTTTAACGTATATTTCAACTCTGTTACTTTGATTAGAAAATTTACTGTTTAAACGTCACTTTATTTCTATGATTGCATTTTATTTTTCATTTTTATTTACTAAAATCTCAGCCTCTACAGTTATATATTTTAAAGCATATGATATCTATTATTTTGAAGTTCCAAAAAATCTTTAATATGTCACATTGAAAACAAAAACAAGAGTGCTTGTTTTCTGTTTTTCTCCTTTCTTCTAGGATTCAGTCCACAGCTATTTATTTATCATTTAAATGCATTCAACTGAAAAAGAACATTTTCCTGCTGAATACAGGAACCATCAAAGATAAAGATGGACTGATGTTTTTAGTGCTTGCTAATATTGGGTCTAGATTTATCTACCTTGAAAGTCATGCTATTTGTCAAAGCCTTGTTTAGTGTGGAAAATCCTGTGGCCAGTATTAGTCAAGTTCAGACATTCTCGTTCTATGTGTTGAACATCAGAGAAAGAAAGGGAAATAATCATCAATAACCCAAGCATATCCCTCTTTTATTTGAATAACANCTTGAACCACCATTGCTCTGTATGTTCATTAGCAGTTCCTGTTCCAAATGAGAGTTGACATTGCGAGTTGTCTCCACTGCTTTATGACCCGTTTTGAATGTGAATTTTAAAATTGCTCGAATTTTCTTTCTAACATAACTTCCATCCTCTAAAATACATATAAAATAAATAGCAAGTAACTTTATTGGCAAAAAAATAAAGAAAGAAATGTATATTAAAATGAATAGAACCACATTTAAGAATGTATTCCAATATCAAATGGCAAATTTCAACAATGCAAAACCGCAATTACTTTTGCACCAAGAGTTGTTACCTAATTGCCCTTAAGGTAAGATGTGGAGCTGGAAAACCACTCTGACTCACCCTGCTATTGAGAATCCTGGCTGGGACTTGGAGCCAAGACCTTAGACAGAGATTACCAGAGGTTACCTGAAAGATGAGAACCCCAAATCCTAAGCATGCTTGGTCAGCTCTAATATTTTGCATTTTAAAGAAAAGAGTTTGAACTATTGTCAGAAAACTATGAGTTTATGCTTCAAAACCTTTGTGGAGGGAACTGAAAATATAAAACCAAGTCTTTTCTTTTAATACATGAAATGGACCAGCACATGATTTCAATAAAAGCAGCTCATCTCCTGGGAGTGTTGTGAATGATCACGTGAAAGATATGGGTTCTTATACGTACTATAAAATAAACAAGATCAGATCAACTGGCCTGTAGAAAGGATCAGCTATTTCCTTTTGCATTTTTATGGAAAAATTTAAAAGGGACTCTTCCTCATCAGTTAATCTTTTTTTTTTTCACAAACATATGAAGTGCTGGACATTTTAATAGATTCTTGAAAAAAGAACAGTGTATTCATTTTGATCAGAATCAATGAAAAGGAAGATTCAAGTAGAAAACCAGACTTTATTCTTAGTAGACTTAGTTAAAGATTAGGAAGGACTTAAGGCACAATAAGGAAAAAAATGGAATTTAATTTTATCTTTGAGTTTTTAAAATGAATCTACTAGTTTAGCATATCCATGCTGAGTATCAGGAAAAGTTGATGACAGCTGGATTTAATAAATTCATCTTTCAGTGGTTGGTTCTTTGGATTTTTTTTTTCCTGTGATGGAGAAGATTAAGAGATTCTCAACAGTAGTAATGATGATGATGACAATGATAATCATAGCAATTAGCTTATTATTATCAATTGTTCAATATCTGTAGGACACAAAATATTTTGGGGAATATATAATTTAATTATTAACAAGAACAACAACAAAACTGTGATTATCCTCATTATACATATCTTTTTTCATTTGTTTATTTTTTATTTTGGCTGTGTGGGGTCTTTGTTGGGGTGCAAGGGCTCTCTAGTTACAGCCCAAGGGCTTAGTAACCCTGCAACATGTGGGATTTCAGTTCTCTGACCAGGGATCAAATCCACATCTCCTGCACTGGGAGGTGGACTGTTAACCACTGTACTACAGAGAAGTCCCTATCCTCATTTTAAAAAGGAGAAAACTGAGATCAGAGAGATTAAAAAGTAACATTGAGGAGATTGTTTCATCAATTCCAAAATTAGTAGCTACAATATTATATAATTTTTTCAGTGTTTTTCTCTCTTTTTCTCCCCCTTCATGACCACTAGTCATGTTCTCTCTTTTTATACTAAATGCATCTCCATCTTTTCTTCTCATTTTCCAATTCCACATGAGTTCCATGGAAAGCTGTACAAATGATGCAATTGACCTGTTATTAAAAACTGGGATTCTACTTGCTCAAATTGTAATAGGCTATTATAATATGTAAATATATACATTGATATATTGATGATGGCTAGGTAAATTTTTTAAAAAATCAATAAGCAAGTAAATGACAGATTCTTAATCGCTCAATTTAATATTGCTTCTCATGTCAAGTCTTAATGTTTTTAGAATGTCTGTTTTGAGTGGGATATAGAAAAACATGTAGTCTATGAACACAGATGTATGCAGGGCCCATATTGTAGGTCATTACTTAGTATTCAATCATATTAGACAATCAACTCTTAGTTAGGATTTTTAAGAGAGAAATTCAAACATCAGGCCTATTAAATAACCTTTAACGTATATTTCAACTCTGTTACTTTGATTAGAAAATTTACTGTTTAAAAGTCACTTTATTTCTATGATTGCATTTTATTTTTCATTTTTATTTACTAAAATCTCAGCCTCTACAGTTATATATTTTAAAGCATATGATATCTATTATTTTGAAGTTCCAAAAAATCTTTAATATGTCACATTGAAAACAAAAACAAGAGTGCTTGTTTTCTGTTTTTCTCCTTTCTTCTAGGATTCAGTCCACAGCTATTTATTTATCATTTAAATGCATTCAACTGAAAAAGAACATTTTCCTGCTGAATACAGGAACCATCAAAGATAAAGATGGACTGATGTTTTTAGTGCTTGCTAATATTGGGTCTAGATTTATCTACCTTGAAAGTCATACTATTTGTCAAAGCCTTGTTTAGTGTGGAAAATCCTGTGGCCAGTATTAGTCAAGTTCAGACATTCTCGTTCTATGTGTTGAACATCAGAGAAAGAAAGGGAAATAATCATCAACAACCCAAGCATATAATAACTTCAAGCTTTAATAACTTCCTACAAAAAATATAATTTTATAGACATTTCTGCATTAATTTGAATTATATGTCTTTTGAGCTTAAGATATCATGATTGTGTATGTGTGTGTGTATGTGTTTTGGCAGAGGAAGAATCTTCAAATCTCTCTCTCATTGTTTAAAGAGCTTATGAAATTCCATCCTTTCTATTAAGCTGTGTGCATTAATGATACACATTCTTACTGCCCCTGCCAAGTCTAGGTTTATATCACCCTGGCCCTTTTCCCCTGAAATCTACTGAACCTATGACCTTTAATTCCCACAATGCAAAAATTGCAGTTACTGTTTATTCATTTTTTTCCTGACTTACTTTTCTATTTGCTTATCCATTTAACTGTTTATTTTTATCATTACAAAAAGGCGTGTATTTGGTTAAAAAAAAAGAAATTTAAACTAATAACAGGAATACACCAATCTCCCTGCTTCCCTAAAACCTAGTTTCACTGATGCCACAGAAAAAACTATTTTTGCATACACTGATGCACAAGTACATATGTTTGCATATGCATATTTTCAAGAAAAGTTCCAATAACTTGCCCTGTTAGATCAAAAAACTTGCAGGTTTGAGATCTTATCAAGTTACTCTTCAAAGATTTTGTTTTCGTTGTTGTTATTACCACCTAAGTGATATCATATTCTTTATCAACAGTATCTCATTAGGCATTATAATCTTTGTCAATCAGACAAGGAAACAGACTATACAAGTAAAAGTGATTGCGATTTTAATTTTCATTTTAAAAGTATGATTATGATTAAACATTTTTTATATATTTATAAACCATTCCTATTTCTTTGTTCTTGAACTGTTTGTTCATATTATTTCCTCATTGTTTAATCCATGGATTGGTCTTTTCTTGCTACTTAAAAAGATTATTATTTAATAAAGCAACTAATCATTTGTCTGTTATTTTCTCTAAGGTTGTCATTTGTTTCTATTTATGTATGTATTTGTTTCAACATTTCCCTTGTAAAAACTTTTGATTTCCATATAACCAAATTCTTTTTCTTCTTAAGTTTCTGGATTCTTTGCATTAAAGGAGTTTCTTTAAAATAAGACACTTTTCAATTATAATATTTTCCATGTATTTCTTATGCTTATCAAAAATTTGATTTTGATATCCTTTTTAATCCAAGCATAATTTAAATGAGAGATTATTTTCATTCCAAACTGTGTGGTTTACTTTGTTTTTTAATATTTATTATTCATTTTGCTTTATTGCGTTTTTATTAGAACTATGGTCTCCATTAGACCTCTGCATTGGACTATGACTTGGTAATTTTTCTGTGGCCTAATATATGGACACTATAATGTTCTGAAGTCACTTGAAAAGAAGGATTTTTATTTCCTTTAATTTGATTCAGTTGTTTAAAATTATGAACTTTGAGTCTAAGATACATTTTTTCCAAATTTCTGTGTTCTCCGTTTGTACATAAGCAGAGATTTCGGGGTAAGTGATACTTAAGTTTTGAAGGTTACAGTTGTGTGTGAGTGTATGTGTGTGTGTTGAATTACCATTCATTTATTTTCTTGCCTAGCGTCATCACCAGCTGCATATCTGATTGCTACCAACTATTTCTCCATTCCTTGGCCACACTGATATTCCATTTCCTGGAAAGCTGTCATCTAAGCAGTCCATTATTCAACCCCAAGGTGAAATCCTAGCACTCCATCTGAGTGCTCTGTTAAGCTTATTGTCTAATCAATCAAAGCATGGTACTACTGTATTGATATTGAAAGTGAAATTTGCTCAGTCTGGTCCGACCCTTTGTGACCCCATGGGCTATACAGTCCATGGACTCCTCCAGGCCAGAGTACTGGAGTGGATAGCCATTTCCTTCCCCAGGACATCTTTCCAATCCAGATCTCCCTCATTGCAGGCGGATTCTTTACCAGCTGAGCCACCAGGGAAGCCCAAGAATACTGGAGTTGGTAGCCTATTCCTTCTCCAGGGTATCTTTCCAACCCAGGAATTGAACCAGGGTCTCCTGCATTGCAGGCAGCTTCTTTACCAGCTGAGCTACCAGGGAAGCTTCTATTGATATTTTAGGGCAACATAATGTGTTGAATGATGTCCTCTTCCATACGCCTATATCCTAACTCATGGAATCTGTGAATGTAACCTTATTTGTAAACAGGGTATTTGCAGAAGTAATTAAATAAGATCTCAAGATGAGATCATCCTGGATTATCCAGGTAAACTTGGATTATCTGATGATAAGTGTCCTTTGAGAGACACACAGAGGAAAGACATAGAGGGTGAGGAGAAAAAGGCTATGTAAAGGTGAACAGAGAGCAGAGTTTGCAGCCACAAGATGAGGAAAACCTGGCTTCACTAGAAGCTGGAAGAGACAAGGAGGAATTCTCCCCAAAGCCTTTGGAGGGAGGGAGTGCTACCTTTCTAATATCTTGANTGTTTTTCTCTCTTTTTCTCCCCCTTCATGACCACTAGTCATGTTCTCTCTTTTTATACTAAATGCATCTCCATCTTTTCTTCTCATTTTCCAGTTCCACATGAGTTCCATGGAAAGCTGTACAAATGATGCAATTGACCTGTTATTAAAAACTGGGATTCTACTTGCTCAAATTGTAATAGGCTATTATAATATGTAAATATATACATTGATATATTGATGATGGCTAGGTAAATTTTTTAAAAAATCAATAAGCAAGTAAATGACAGATTCTTAATCGCTCAATTTAATATTGCTTCTCATGTCAAGTCTTAATGTTTTTAGAATGTCTGTTTTGAGTGGGATATAGAAAAACATGTAGTCTATGAACACAGATGTATGCAGGGCCCATATTGTAGGTCATTACTAAGTATTCAATCATATTAGACAATCAACTCTTAGTTAGGATTTTTAAGAGACAAATTCAAACATCAGGCCTATTAAATAACCTTTAACGTATATTTCAACTCTGTTACTTTGATTAGAAAATTTACTGTTTAAACGTCACTTTATTTCTATGATTGCATTTTATTTTTCATTTTTATTTACTAAAATCTCAGCCTCTACAGTTATATATTTTAAAGCATATGATATCTATTATTTTGAAGTTCCAAAAAATCTTTAATATGTCACATTGAAAACAAAAACAAGAGTGCTTGTTTTCTGTTTTTCTCCTTTCTTCTAGGATTCAGTCCACAGCTATTTATTTATCATTTAAATGCATTCAACTGAAAAAGAACATTTTCCTGCTGAATACAGGAACCATCAAAGATAAAGATGGACTGATGTTTTTAGTGCTTGCTAATATTGGGTCTAGATTTATCTACCTTGAAAGTCATGCTATTTGTCAAAGCCTTGTTTAGTGTGGAAAATCCTGTGGCCAGTATTAGTCAAGTTCAGACATTCTCGTTCTATGTGTTGAACATCAGAGAAAGAAAGGGAAATAATCATCAATAACCCAAGCATATCCCTCTTTTATTTGAATAACAGCTTTAATAACTTCCTACAAAAAATATAATTTTATAGACATTTCTGCATTAATTTGAATTATATGTCTTTTGAGCTTAAGATATCATGATCGTGTATGTGTGTGTGTATGTGTTTTGGCAGAGGAAGAATCTTCAAATCTCTCTCTCATTGTTTAAAGAGCTTATGAAATTCCATCCTTTCTATTAAGCTGTGTGCATTAATGATACACATTCTTACTGCCCCTGCCAAGTCTAGGTTTATATCACCCTGGCCCTTTTCCCCTGAAATCTACTGAACCTATGACCTTTAATTCCCACAATGCAAAAATTGCAGTTACTGTTTATTCATTTTTTTCCTGACTTACTTTTCTATTTGCTTATCCATTTAACTGTTTATTTTTATCATTACAAAAAGGAGTGTATTTGGTTAAAAAAAAGAAATTTAAACTAGTAACAGGAATACACCAATCTCCCTGCTTCCCTAAAACCTAGTTTCACTGATGCCACAGAAAAAACTATTTTTGCATACACTGATGCACAAGTACGTATGTTTGCATATGCATATTTTCAAGAAAAGTTCCAATAACTTGCCCTGTTAGATCAAAAAACTTGCAGGTTTGAGATCTTATCAAGTTACTCTTCAAAGATTTTGTTTTCGTTGTTGTTATTACCACCTAAGTGATATCATATTCTTTATCAACAGTATCTCATTAGGCATTATAATCTTTGTCAATCAGACAAGGAAACAGACTATACAAGTAAAAGTGATTGCGATTTTAATTTTCATTTTAAAAGTATGATTATGATTAAACATTTTTTATATATTTATAAACCATTCCTATTTCTTTGTTCTTGAACTGTTTGTTCATATTATTTCCTCATTGTTTAATCCATGGATTGGTCTTTTCTTGCTACTTAAAAAGATTATTATTTAATAAAGCAACTAATCATTTGTCTGTTATTTTCTCTAAGGTTGTCATTTGTTTCTATTTATGTATGTATTTGTTTCAACATTTCCCTTGTAAAAACTTTTGATTTCCATATAACCAAATTCTTTTTCTTCTTAAGTTTCTGGATTCTTTACATTAAAGGAGTTTCTTTAAAATAAGACACTTTTCAATTATAATATTTTCCATGTATTTCTTATGCTTATCAAAAATTTGATTTTGATATCCTTTTTAATCCAAGCATAATTTAAATGAGAGATTATTTTCATTCCAAACTGTGTGGTTTACTTTGTTTTTTAATATTTATTATTCATTTTGCTTTATTGCATTTTTATTAGAACTATGGTCTCCATTAGACCTCTGCATTGGACTATGACTTGGTAATTTTTCTGTGGCCTAATATATGGACACTATAATGTTCTGAAGTCACTTGAAAAGAAGGATTTTTATTTCCTTTAATTTGATTCAGTTGTTTAAAATTATGAACTTTGAGTCTAAGATACATTTTTTCCAAATTTCTGTGTTCTCCGTTTGTACATAAGCAGAGATTTCGGGGTAAGTGATACTTAAGTTTTGAAGGTTACAGTTGTGTGTGAGTGTATGTGTGTGTGTTGAATTACCATTCATTTATTTTCTTGCCTAGCGTCATCACCAGCTGCATATCTGATTGCTACCAACTATTTCTCCATTCCTTGGCCACACTGATATTCCATTTCCTGGAAAGCTATCATCTAAGCAGTCCATTATTCAACCCCAAGGTGAAATCCTAGCACTCCATCTGAGTGCTCTGTTAAGCTTATTGTCTAATCAGTCAAAGCACGGCACTACTGTATTGATATTGAAAGTGAAATTTGCTCAGTCGGGTCCGACCCTTTGTGACCCCATGGGCTATACAGTCCATGGACTCTTCCAGGCCAGAGTACTGGAGTGGATAGCCATTTCCTTCCCCAGGACATCTTTCCAATCCAGATCTCCCTCATTGCAGGTGGATTCTTTACCAGCTGAGCCACCAGGGAAGCCCAAGAATACTGGAGTTGGTAGCCTATTCCTTCTCCAGGGTATCTTTCCAACCCAGGAATTGAACCAGGGTCTCCTGCATTTCAGGCAGCTTCTTTACCAGCCGAGCTACAGGGAAGCTTCGATTGATATTTTAGGGCAACATAATGTGTTGAATGATGCCCTCTTCCATACGCCTATATCCTAACTCATGGAATCTGTGAATGTAACCTTATTTGTAAACAGGGTATTTGCAAAAGTAATTAAATAAGATCTCAAGATGAGATCATCCTGGATTATCCAGGTAAACTTGGATTATCTGATGGTAAGTGTCCTTTGAGAGACACACAGAGGAAAGACATAGAGGGTGAGGAGAAAAAGGCTATGTAAAGGTGAACACAGAGAGCAGAGTTTGCAGCCACAAGATGAGGAAAACCTGGCTTCACTAGAAGCTGGAAGAGACAAGGAGGAATTCTCCCCAAAGCCTTTGGAGGGAGGGAGTGCTACCTTTCTAATATCTTGACGGCAGATCTCTGGTCTCCAGAACTATGAGAGAATAAATTTTTGTTGTCATACTCCCAAATCGTTAAACAGCAGCCAAAGGAAATTAACACAGGTGGTTACATCTCTTTCTGGAAATGAATGTACCAGAAGTTATCAGAATAGTATCTATATTCACTGTTACATTGGAGAGTGAATACAAAAGAAGAACAAAATCAGTCTTTCATGATCATTACTAGAGATAGTAATTAACATGTTGTGGAGCATCAAGTCCAGGAGTATTCATATATTCATTTATTCATTCAGTGAGTTTCAAGAATATACTAAGGCACTATTCAAGGAGTAACAAACACATATGATCTCTGCTCTTGTGAAATTGACCTTCTAGGGGATAATACTAAGTAGAAGTTTTGCATAGTAGCACATTTGACTTTTGAAAATGGATTCTTTTAAAAAAATGTTTTGACAGGTGTCATTAATATATTTAAAAGAAAATCTTTTGTAAGCTAGTGTAGTAATACCATGTGACTTCTTTCTACATTGTAGAGGATTCTTAAAGCTCTAATTAACCTAATTTGTGCCTCTGTTTCTCAATGATTCATGTGTGAGAGATTGTTTTATTTATGCCATTATTGTCTAATAAATGACCATGTCTTCAGAATACCAAATGGAACAAAAATGGAATCAAAAGAAGCTGCTGAAAATTAAATGTTTAAATAGACGAAAATAAATATTTAATGGTGTGACTAAGTGTAAGGGTATGGGGTTATTAGAAAAATGTTCAGTTGAGAGTGTTTCAGGGGGTATTTTAAGGTTTTCTTTCCTTTTTGTTCATGCCAAGCAACCTCAGGCAGTTGAGACTCAAGAGGCTTCATGGTATGAACTGTTAGGCCATAACTTAGTGATCTAAAACACAGCATATGGCAATTAGAGGCGTGTGGTTTCCTTTAAGCTATTCATTTGGTTAGTATAAAAGGAGCACCTAAATTCCTTCAACTTATTATAATTTGGTACAATGGAGAGTCCAAGGCAAAGAAGAGCATTGCAGGACAGAAGTGTTTCAAAATATAGCAGTACTCAGAAAATGAAGGAGAAGTAAGAGCTAGGTGTAGAGAACCCTTCCTATACAATGCAAATTAGACACAGAAGAGCAAAAACCAGGAAAGGTATATGATCCAAAGAAAGAAAAGTCCTCAAGCTTCAGAAACTCCTCAAAAGTTCTTATGACCCATTACCCTTTACCATTTTACATTTTTATGTTATAAAATATAAAAAGTGTTTCTTGCTTTGTGTTCTTTAGAGAAATTGAGAAGCAGTGAATTGTTCTATATTTAAATTCTAGAGGACTCCTCCTCCTTTTTCTTTTTTTTCATTGAATCATAAAGTTTAATAGACCTAAAACAATAGAAAGACTATCCCACATTGGGACAGCTTGCCAATGGAACAACTGCCTAAGAGAGATCATATCCTGTCATCTTTAGTTGAAAAGTTATCTTTCTCTCATAAACTGTATTGTAGTATCATGTTCCTCCACAGATGATGAGAAAGTTGGAATGCATGTATCCCTAGTTCAGTTATCAACTCCGTTTTGATTAATGGGTTTCTACCTCAATATTACTGATTAATCATAATAAAGCATAATTCTGTGGTAAATCATATTTGTGCTCTGCGAACACAACTGCTTCTATAACCAAAACTATAGTAGCTATAAGGAAGTGGAAGACTTGAACTCGAAATGTCTTTCCACTTTTTTATTATTAATTCATGACAATAATAGTAATAATAATGAGCTGTTATTTTTTTGAGCCCATATGTGCCAAATGCTGTGCTAAATAATTTACATGCTTATTTCTGTTTTCACAGTGAACTTATTAGGTAGGTATTTTTGTCTCCACTTTATAGGGGAAATTTCTCTTCTTTTGGGCTTCCCTGGTGGTTCAGATGGTAAACAAGCTGCCTACAAAGCAGAAGACCCAGGCTCATACCCCTGTGTCAGGGAAGATGACTTGGAGAAGGAAATGGCAACCCACTCCAGTATTCTTGGCTGGGAAATCCCATGGACAGAGGAGCCTGGCAGGCTATAGTCCATGGAGTCACAAGAGTTAGACATGATTTAGTGACTAAACAACAACCATTCTGATTTTAAAATGTTTTAATGTAGTTCATTATTTAAAAATAATATATACCAAAAAAAAGACTGTAAGTTCCCAAATTTTTGACCTTCATATTCACCCTTCACAAAAAAATGTATCATTAAAAATTTTATCACATACTCTCTGTATCACAATAAGGAATTTTATGTGTATGAGAATCTTAAGATTATCCATTCTATAAGATTCATTTTATGGATGAAGAAACTGAGTTACAGAGAGGGTAGTGAAACTGAGTGACAACCCAAGGTTGCAGTGTAAGGAGCAAAGATTATATTAGAAGATAATTCTCCCCTGAACCTATTTGCATTTTCTTGAAATCAGCTAGGCTGCCTCAAAACCAGACCAGGTATGGATATGCAACAGGTCCCTCAAAATCATTTGTTTAGTATTTTTCTCAGTTATAGCAACTATCATTGCAGAAAACCACTTTCTGAAACAGAATCTGTACATGTATAAAGTCTGTTTATTTTACTGTTGTTTTATTTAATAATGGGGAATATGAAATCAACACAATACATAGAAAATAATGACAACAGCTTGAAAAAAATTGTATATATATATATATATATGTATGTATATATGTGTACATAAATCTATGTATTACTTGTAACTTGTTGATGGCCTTATTTCATAAATTTAGTCAGAGCAATAAAATTACATACTTCAAATGAAATAAACACAGAAAAATCATTTTTATTTTGTGGCACTCACAGAGATGTTGCCTATTCTTATTTTATTTCATTTCTTAGTTTAGGAAGCTGACTTGCATAGTAATGACTCTATGAATGCAGTCTTCTGGTGCCATTTGGTTCTGATCATTCTTTATTGATGCAATACTTTTGCTATGTTTTCCTTTCATTCTCAATGTTTATGGTCCACAAAGAGCTGTGTTTTAAAGGCCCATCAATGTAATTGTGTGACTACATTTATCTACTCTGAAATGCGATGGACAGTCATTAGTCTTTCAAGGGTTTAGAGTTTTATGATATCTGCTTATATTCTTCCTCATTATTTACTGTATATTTATAATCTATTCCTTTAAATTCAGTTATAAATCAAAATACTCTAGTGTGGACATGGAAGTGATTTATATTCCCTAGGAAAGAGAAATCCATTTTTTTAAAACTGTATTTCAGTGAAAACATGTATTGAATTTTGGGGTGAGATGTATTCTTTAAAAAAAATGGAAAATAGTAATAAAAAGACGTTTCAGAAAAGAAAAATCTTAAATAGGATTTTATAATAAAATGTTGATGTATATAATCTATATTTTACAATGCACATATGTGCATATATGTGTTGTAAGCCACTTCAATTGTGTCCAACTCTTTGTAACCTTATGGACTGTAACTTGCCAGGCTCCTCTGTCCATGGGATTCTCCAGGCAAGATTACTGGAGTGGATTACTTTGCCCTCCATGTACTCTTCCAAGGGATCTTCCATACCCAGGGACTGAACCCACATCTCTTAGTCTCCTGCATTGGCAGGTGGGTAATTTTATTTCTTTGGAAAATTGGAAGTCACCTCCCTTTAGTCTTTAGGTTTTAGATGTTAAAGAATCAAACAATCACATTTAAATTCAAATAATTCACTCTTTTCATAAAGGTAAGAAATCACAAGCAAATAAATTTCTATGATGTGCTCAGTAAGATATTGTAGTGATAAAATATAAGACCTGACCTCAGGCATCAGTCAGTGGGGATACAAATCTGTCATAGCCAAAGTCCTCTTAGCACTAATTCTAAAGAAAAATAAAATCTGCCCTTAAGAAAATGTTTTCTTTACGACAAACTCATTGCTAAGCAACTTGCCTCTATCATTTCTCAGAACTCTCATGACAAGAAAATGTCACGAGGACTTACAGAAGAAAGAGTAGATTACTTGTTAAAGAGTAGTGGGTGGATTTGGATCACACAAGTGAAAAGGGGCCAGCAGATGAGAAGATCTAGGCAAGTGGTTTGGACCAAGTGCAGAGGATAGATTCTACTTCTCTTCTGCTGCTGCTGCTGCTGTTAAGTCGCTTCAGTTGTGTCTGACTCTGTGTGACTCCACAGATGGCAGCTCACCAGGCTCTCCCACCCCTGGGATTCTCCAGGCAAGAACACTGGAGTGGGTTGCCATTGCCTTCTCTGCTACTTCTTTTCACCAGCAGGGAAATGAGCATGTGCTTTAGAGTGAGTCCATCCTTCTGAGATCCATTGGAATGCCCAGAGAGTGAAGGCTATACAATTCTTTATTCAGCAAAAGGGAACTCATAGTGAATTCATACAAAATGGTGGTGTTGGGAAGAGACAGAGGAATATTTTTAAAATCAAGTTAAGTAATGGCTTTGTTTAACTTGATTTCTGTGAGGAAAGAAGGGTAAGAATTTTTTTTTTCAAATTTTAAATGAGTATAGTAACTTTTAAAAACATTGAAAAATATGTTTCTACTAATAACAGTATAGGTGTGGTAGGCAGTAGATTGTGACTAGGGGAGACAAAGAGAACAGAAAAGGGAACTAAACTGTGTCTATATAGCGATTATTTTGATGGTAAGAGACTCAGATGGAGATATCCAAAGGCTGCTTAGATTTGAGGGAACTTGTGTGTGTGTGTGTGTGGGGGGGTGTATAGTGGTAATGGTATAAGCAATACAGATACTCACAAAAGATAATTTATACAGAGCAGAGGAGGAACAATTACAGAATTTTTTTTTAATGCCTGCATGTGTTTGGGAAGGGAGAAAATCAGGGAAGTCAACAATGGAATCAAATTCACAGCCCTAGAAGGATGGAGCAGATTGTGTATTCTTTAACTTGGTGCCTTTTCCTGTTTTCTTCATAGATTTAAACACATGTTGATTCATTTAACACTTGTTTAAAACGTTTTCTTTGTGTAAGTCATTATAGATTAAGTATTTGTAAACATTTATGAAGTAAGCAATTTTATTAGGTGCTATTGATTTTTATAGAATGGAAACAAGATTTGTCTGATAGACAGTTCCAAAACAGGCAACTCCATGTTTTGTAAGTACACCCTCATTTTGTCTCTTTGTGTGTAATACAGATTTATTCACAAAGCACTTCTGCCAAATTCTGCTCCAGTTACAGATTGAAAGCACTTTCTTAACTCTCATGGGAACTTTCTGTAAGTGTTAAATGTCAGAATTTGGCCTGAATTGCACATCCAATAAATAAGAAGATAATGTAACTAGAATGTTGGCTCAAAAAAATCTTCTAACACAGACTTAAAGAATATTTCTCCTGCCCAGCTTTATGAGATGTCATGCACTGTCTTTCTCCAAAATTCTTTGGATAAAGTTAAGCACATTTCTCTGTTGATATGTCCCTTGCATAAAGTCTCAACCATTCATGTTTCAAGGGTAGTTTTTTAAAAAGTGTCTCTACAGAACATTTAAAGTCATTTTTACAATTTAATTTTTCTTCTTAACTAAGTATTCTGTTCATTTTTGCCTTTCAGAGTGCTTGTAAGATCTTTTATTTCCTGAAAACTTAAAACTAGTAATATATGGAGTAGAATTTATAACAACTAATCGAGGCTGAAGTCCTGAGAATCAGGCCTGCTAGTATAAGCTATTACAAGTCCAGCCTTGTAATCTACTTATTTAGGTCCTTCTTCAGCAAAGCTTTCTTCTATTGTATCTCTGATTATTATTTCTATACTATATCATTTGTCCTGTTACCCTACTATAATAAAAGTTATTAGAATATTAAATCTCAACTATCCCTCTTCCAAAGTTATCATCTTTTCTCTAAACATTATCATCTATTTTCTCTCTTCCTCTATATTTTAAAAGAGCCTTTCAAGGGCAGCACTGATTTCATGTACTCTGTATTGTTTTTAATATTTTAAACTGTGTTATGTCTTTTTATTCTCCTTTATCTCTATCAATGGATATTCTAGCTTTTAATAAGATCTTCATGTTTTCATCCTTAGACTCTGTAGTGGAAGGGTTTATGCAACAACTCGAAGAGCTAAGGGATGCTCAGGTAGCTGGTAAGACACTATTTCTGAGAGTACCTGTGATGATGTTTTCAGTAGAGGTTAGCATTTGAATCAGTAGACTCAGTAAAGTGATCTGCCCTCAACAATGTGGGCAGGCATCACTCTATTCACTGTGGGCCCAATTAGACAAAAAGATATAGAAACGGCAAATTATCTCTCTCTCTCTCTTTTTTTTTTTTTTTTTTGAGCTGAGATGTCTATCTTCTGCCTGGGGACATCAGAGCTACTGGTTCTCAGACCTCTGAAGTAAGTGACTTACACTAGCAGCCCCACAGTTCTTAAGACTTTAACCTCAATCAGAAGTTAAATCTTCCACTACCTTGGTTCTAAGTTCTCAGATTCAGACTGAATTACACCACCAATTTTCCTGTTTCTATGACTACAAAAGGCAGGTTGTGGGACTTCTTGTCCTCCATAACCATGTGAGCCAATCCCTATAATAAATCCTCCCTTATAAATAGCTGTTGGGCAACACACACATGCACGCGTGCACACACATACGTATTTTCTTTTTCTGTTGGTTTTGTTTTTCTGAAGAAGCTTGATTTACAACAGATTCTAATTTCTAATCTCATTTAGATTCGAATTGAGTTGTACATGTTTTCATTCATTCATCTCCAATGTGTATAGGTGGCTCACTTTTGTCTGACTCTTTGTGACCCTGCAGACTGTAGCCCAACAGGCTCCTCTGTCCTTGGAATTTTCCAGGCAAGAATACTGGTATAGTTTGTCATTTCCTACTCCAGGGGATCTTCCCTAGCCAGGGACTGAACATAGGTTTCCTGTGTTGCCTGCAGATTTTTTATGATCTGAGTTACCAGGGAAGCCCCAGCTCTACTACCAAACACTGCTCAAAATCTACAATAGTCTCTCCCCTACTCCCACATCATGTGTCTTTACTTCTGCTAGGATGCCCTTTGAACCTTTCTTAGGGAGGCATTTCCTGATAACAGTGGAGAGGGGCTCAGGCCAGGCTTGAGTCTTGCTCCACCATTTGCTACCAACGTGGCTATAGAAGTTTACTTGCTCATTCTCTGCCTCACTTTCTCCATCTATGGAGTAAGAATAAAAATACTAACACTGAAGCATTGTCATGAGGAAGAATACAGATAAGGCACTTCAGTACTTTGCACTGTCCTGTATAAAGTACTCAATATATGTGAATTGTTACTGTTCTCAGTTATTAATATGAATGGTTGGTTGATTTAGATTTGCATATCATCAGTTTTGTGACCTGTTAGCCTGAGCCATCTGGAGAGGTGGCTGATATTTGTATAATCTCAATGTGATATTTGTATAATCTCAATCTTCCAGTGTTTGTTGAGCTATCATACAGAGAACCAAATTTATTGGGCAGATATTTTGTTCCATCTTATCACAACTCTGCTCACATCATAGGGTGTGGCTGGTCACCATGTGTGATGCCTGCACATGGAATACTGAGGCATTGGGTGGAGGGAAGAAGAGCTGAGAAGAGAGGTTGATCCTACTTTACAGAAACTCCAAAGTACTGTTCATGAAAAATGCCTTGCATGTTTCAGAGCAGGCACAGCCACCAATGCTAGAAAGGAGTATAACAAAGTCCTTACACCTTTAGCTTTCTTCTTGGGATAAAGCACCCCAAGCACTGGTGACTGATACCACTTTCTCAGAGGAAGTAAGTGCATTGTCTTCTTCTATTTCAGCATCAGTTTCTGCCTCCATCTCAGAAAAAGTAGGGAGAGAGTTATAAGAATAAAATGCCTTATGGATAAAAATTTGGAGTAGGCCACCCATGTTTTTTTTTAATATCATTCCATACTCACATATCTGAAGGTAGTACTTCAAAATTTGTAATATGTGTACTTTTTTACTGATTTTGTTGGATTAAAGTTTCTACATTTTAAAAATCATTTTGCATATATTCCAGGAAGAAATATTCCTGAGAAATATTCTCAGGGGGCTAGTTTTATGTACAGTATAAATTGCAAGTCAGTTTCTTACTATCCATCTTGACCACTCCCTCCCCCAGCTCAAAAGACTGTCATATCATATCGTACCAATTTAGGAGGCATGGAATAAGTCTCCCCACCTGTATTCCTGTCCTCATGGTCAACAAGGATGCCAGTGCGAACTTTCAACATGAAACTTGACTCTACAACTCAAATGTCTTGGACACCTTTCCAAACTAATCTCCAGAGATGCTTCTGATGGTTCAAACATAAACCCCTTATAAACACAGGGCTGCATTTCATTTACTGGAACTTTTTTTGATCACTCCGCCTCTCCTCATCCTTCTCTCTTGCTACAGCTCCCATTTCCTTAAACAAGGCTAGTTTTTGCACCCTACACTTTCTTAGCCCTTGAACTTTTACTTTATAGCCCTACCATGATTTTAATATTTCATACTACCTATCCAGAACAATTGTAACCTCCATGAGAGTAGGCTCCATATTTAACTTTGGAAAGGCATCATTAGCATCATGGTGCACTACACTTACTTGGCAAAATTAGACACCAAAATACTTATTGAATGAATAAATTTGAACCTCTAGACTTCTTATTTAGCTTAGTCATATTAATAAATTCAGAGTATTCAACAATTAATAGATTTTGAGTTTCAAGAATTCCCCCTCAGCTAAACTTTGAAAAATTTAGTGTAGTCCCTCTATTATTTCTAACTCTTTGTGACCCTGTGGACTATAGCCTGCCAGGCTCTTCTGTCCATGGGATTTTTCAGAAGAGAACACTGGAGTGGATTGCTGTTTCCTCCTTCAGGGGATCTTCGACCCAGGGATTGAACTCCTGTCTCCTGTGTTTCCTGCATTGCAAGCAGATTATTTATCTGCTGAGCCATCAGAGAAGCCCTTTTATTTGTTTGTTTATAAAAGGTTATTAGAGCTTTGAAAGAGAGCAGGAGAAATGGGAAGGGATATTCTGACATCATAAAATGAATAGAGAGATTTACTCTTCTTTTGTCCTTTGTTTTTCCATAGTACAAAAGCATAAAGCTTATTGATTCATGTTTCATGCTTTCTCAAGTTAAACTAAAATTTTTAAACACCCTATGTTTAAGTATTATGTAGCTACTGATTCTTTTCCTCATGTTTATTGAGCATTTGTTTATTTTTTTGAAACCAGTCATTGATAAATTATCTTCAGGTATGCTCCTAATCCAGCATTAGAGCTCTCTGTAAAGCATACCAAAAGGAAAATAAAAATAGAAATGGGTGTTCTCTCATGTTCTGTCTTCACAGTGAAATACAGGTATGATATTAACAGGTAAATCTTCTAATGTTGAATTTGCTGGTAGTTGAAAAATTCTAGTTATTAAAATTAAATCCCCAAAATAAAGTTTTACATGCTTAATAATATATGTTCAGAGGGTTATGCAGTTTTATATGACTGAGATTTTCAAATACTACTTGCATTGCTAGTCATCATTTTGCACTGTATCTCTGCCTGTTATAGCCACTATTTTTTTTTTTTTCTGCTGTTTCTTTCAAAGCAAATGACAGACACATTTCTTTTCTCTAGTCAGCTTTATTAAACTATGATTCTTCTGCAGTTGAGTCCTATGAAACATTTAGTTTCAGCTTATTTTTAGTTTGCTATCAATGTCAGCTGCCCATCCCCCTGCTGGGTGATTAGATTAACCATTGTTTCCACTGGCGCATGGTTCTTCCCAAGCCACTCTAGTTCAGAATTACCACAGAGATGCACTTGGCCTTGGGCAAGTCATTTAGCTTCTCTGTGCTCTTTTTTCTCCATTTATAAAATGAGGATTAAATGACCTTTCTCTACCTACCTAACAGGAGTACTTTAGATAAAATTAGATAATAGAATTAGAAGCAAATGGGATGTTTAATTGTTGTACTAAAGCATGATGATCTAGTCTAAGGAATCCAAATAGAAACAGATGTGTAGCAGGTTTTGTTTTTTTTTGTTGTTTTTTTTTTTTTGGTGTGTGGTTTTTGTATTCATAGATTAGTTTGCTATCAAAAGAAAAAATAAATGTCAATATGAGAATAAAAGGGAATCAAAACTAAAAATTTATAGTAGAAAATAACTGTGTCGGAGGCCAGATTAGAAACTCTGGCTGACCTTCTGTGATTGTGTGAGAGACTTAAGATAGAGAAAGCCATGATGCCACCATTCTCTACAAAAAGAGAAGGAAAGGAAATGAAAAGTAAGAGATCTAAAGAAGAAAGCTCAGGAAAAACTTAAGAGGTCAATCTTTGGAAAATGCTGATCAGTAGAAGAGAAGCATGAGATTTTTAAACTGCAATGCCACACTACCATCTAGTTTTCCTTTCTATTTTTGAATTTATTTCTTTTTCTACATCATTAAAGAANACTCTCCTCTTTCACTTTCATCAAGAGGCTTTTTAGTTCCTCTTCCCTTTCTGCCATAAGGGTGGTGTCATCTGCATATATGAGGTTATTGATATTTCTTCTGACAATCTTGATTCCAGCTTGTGTTTCTTCCAGCCCAGCGTTTTTCATGATCTAATTTACATATAAGTTAAATAAGCAGGGTGACAATATGCAGCCTTGACATACTCGATGTATACTAATCTGTCTTGCAACTTTGAAGGTTAATATCTAGAAAGCAGAGGTCATGATTTGCATATTTCTTCTGTGATAATAAGCAATTTGTATTGAAGTTTTTATCTATTTAACAAATGAAACAAAACCCCAAATCTCTCAGATATGAGGATCAAATAAAGTATGTTGTGGAAATACGGGTCCCTTGGAGCTTGTTTTCAATTACTTGACATAGGAATAGTGCATTTTCTATATATGCCAATTCTTGTCTGACTCCTAAAAGTGCTAAATTTAAATTTTAATAGATATATATAGATATATACTATAAATTCCTAAACAGAGTCTGTAAGTGATGCCAAATATATGGCTGAACACTTTTAATATCATTCATTTAAAATATTTTTTAAAATTAATAATATATTTATTAGTAAGTGATTACACTTATTAATTTTTGAGATGTTTTCTATCACAAAGAGAGGTTATAACTATAAGCCATTTGTGATTCAGGGGAATTTTCAGTTTGTGCTGCCATTTCATTTAGAAAATACAAAGGAGAAGAAAAGATCAAGGTGCACAGCAAAGACAGAGCATACAAAAGGAACAGAGACCATTGATGTCAACAGGAAATATCTATCTTTCTTTTCATTTAAAATTAAAGAAAGTAGAAATGTGACAAGATGAATACTTTTNAGGTGCACAGCAAAGACAGAGCATACAAAAGGAACAGAGACCATTGATGTCAACAGGAAATATCTATCTTTCTTTTCATTTAAAATTAAAGAAAGTAGAAATGTGACAAGATGAATACTTTTAACCAAAGTTAACTGAGAATTGCTGTATGTCAAGTTGTCAAAAATGCTTCTGACCTGATTTTTCTTTCATCAATTTTACTAAATTTTTTCCTCCTAATCTAAAATTTCTCCTTGATAAAATATATGTAACTTCTAAGAAGAATCAGAATATGTGGTAATTCCTTCCCCACCCCCCCTACACCCCCACCAGAAATCTATCATTGAGCTTCCATCTGACAACATCATTGATACTCATTAAGGATGCAAGTTTATAAATTTCAGTCTAACTTTTGGGTTCTTTATGAACATAGATTTGTAATTGAGCCAGCTTATGACACATTAAAAAAATAGGTAGCAGGTTTTTGAAGCTAATTAACTGGGGGCCAAATTTAGCTTTCTAAACTCATTTCATTTGCACCTCAGCTTGGACTTAAGCCATTAGCACAGCAGGAAAAAGCAATGGTTATGCACCAGGCCACCAGCACTTCCATGCATAAGATTTTGCAGAATGACAGAAATAATGAATGTAATTAAAACAGCATGGAGCCAAGAAAAAATAATTAGTATACAAGTTGGATGGCTCTGGGAGGCCCATGACATGACAAAAACATTTTAAGGATTTTAATGATATCCTAAACTAGTTTAGTTTTCAAACAAGAGCTCATGTATCAAAATATTTGAGAAATGAATGTTCTTAATAATTGTCTCCAAGCTTTAGACTTAAGGTCTTATAGTTTTAATGTCCTCTGTTTTTAATCTCAGATTTTCCCCCTTACTCTGGAAACGACACCTATGAATTATTTAATTATTATGTTCATGAGAAAGGAGTTATATAAATGCCCTATGATCATAAAATGATAAAAGTTAGTTGAGATTTTTGGGAATTGTCATTAATGAGATTTAAAAACTCGTTTTTTTTAAATAACTATAAATCAAATAAGACACTACATTCTAACTTACTAATTCATAATCATACAGGCTATAATTTTTAAAGCTTTTAATCTTAAAAGCGAGAGGTCTAAACTTTCTCAAGGAAGATTTTTTCTGGAAAATCAATTTGAGTACCACTGATAACAGTGTTAGTTCTTTAAAAGTATGCAAACATAATATATTCTAGAAAGTATAAGTCCTTTCTTAAAGACAGAAGAGAAGTATATATTATAGACAGTTCTTTCCACCTCCTAAAATCAAAAAGATTAATTGACAAAGGTAGATTTTTACACTGATTTTTAAAATCACTTTGGGGCTTCTCTGGTGTTTCAGATGGCAAAGAATCTGCCTGCAATGTAGGACACCTGGGTTCAATCTTGGGGTTGGGAAGAGCCCCCAGAAAAGAGAATGTCTACCCACTCCAGTATTCTTGCCTGCAGAAACCCATAGACAGAGAAGCCTGGTGGGCTGCAGTCCATAGGGTCACAAAGTGTCAGACACGACTGAGTGATTTTCACTTCACTTCAGGATTACTTTTATTCTCTAACTTGTTAATACAAACTCAAAACAATTTCTTTTTTCTAAATTATCTCTCTAGAGAAAAACCTAAAATGACTTCTAAACTTTTTTTCAAATATTATAGAGTTCTAAGAAATTATAATAGCAAATAAAGCCAAGAAAGTTATGATGATGGAAAAAAATAATGTGCCACTTTAGATCATGTTCTTTCAGGATGAGTAAATCATAGACAGAAAGCAAGGCAGAAGGAGAATTTGCAAGATATCTGGATGTGGATATAAAGAAGATAAAAGGAAAATTCAAGATCTGGGCCTTGGATGACTTGGAGAGTAATACTGCTGCTGATAGAATCATATACCAAAAATTATATTTGTTGGAAAAAATAATGAAACAAAGTCGCTGAGACTGAATGACGATGAGACACTCAAAAGGAAATGTGTAGTAGGTTTTCAAAAGTAAAAAACTATACGAGGTCAAGATCTCAGAGACGGCTGTTATTTTCAGAGTCATTTGCTCAGAGATTTGACTTAATTCTTTTAAGCTGACTGTGTTCATATCTCAAATGATCAAAAATTTCCTTTTAAAAGGGGGGAAAGAGATTATAAAAGCACTCTATACAAACATAAATTAAATTACTGTTCTTATAGTCATTACATTTTAAATACTTTAAACAAAACAGTAGCATTGCTTCATTTTACCTGTAAAAAAACCAGGCAATTTTATACTTACAACAAAGTTTGATTCCAATGCAAAATGTTTGTCATCATGTTATACATAACTATGGAACTGTTTTTAATCTTCAGTGGGAGTAAAATCCAAATTTTCTCAAGGAAAATGATTTAAGGAAACAAGTCAAATGTCACAGAAAATGAGCCCCAAGCAGCCTGATTCACTCACTGGTTCTTCCCAAATTCTATTAAGACTTGAAGAACAGGAAACATGGTGGATTCTGTTCTTTAGAGTGTGAGCTGCACATCGTGCTCCTTTAAAAGTATGTCATATTGTTGAGTTCCTGACCTCTAGAAATTCACAATCTAATGATACAGCTAGACATGTTAAACCCTGGTAAAGCACTATGGGAATGCACTGCAGTCACATTTCTTTAAAACAAAGCAAACAAGATTCTTTTCATGGTCTTGGAAACTTCCCTTGTTCATGCATGCATGGTTTTAGCTCACAAGGCTCATACTTTTATCTGGTAACATAATTTCTTGCATTTTATTTTGTGCTTGTATTCAGTTTATGTGAAAAACATTCTCTTTAGGATGTATCTGGCAGGAAAAATTTTGTGGGATAGTATTCCTCACTATTCAATGATAAAGTGACTATATGTGGCTTTTAATAGTTTCCTCCTATGAATCATTCTCTTAATATAGACTATATTGCCAAGGATTTCCTACTTTGAATAATGTGGTTGTTGCCTATTTCATGATTCTTGTTAATTAACCTTGAAATTTGTAAAATCTATGTAAGAACTTAATAGTTGAAGAAAAAGAGTTCATCTGCCTGAGTACAGGTATCAAAGCAACTATATAAGTTATTTGTTATGTTGGAACTGGTCCTTCTTGTGAGAGGTTTTAACTGAAACAAATTATCAGTGGCTAATGGTCTATTTGGCAGAGCTCATAGCCAGCATTATTCTGGCTGCTCTTGATTAGAATGTAGACCATAGAAGGCCAAGGGATTCTTAATTGATTGTTATTAACAGCCTGTGCATTGTGTATAATTATGAACAAAACTGGACCAGGGAGAAAAAAGGAAAGAAAAAGAGCTAAAGAGAATTAGGGTTATCACCTCCTCAAATATGATCCAGATAAGTGTGATTTAAGCAACATCTGAGGATCTATATATGTTTTTTTCAACCCTATTTCTCAAATGTCTTAGGAGAAATAAAACTGATTTTAAGAATGAGAACTGTAAGGACTTATTTAGGAAACCAGTAGTTAATCACATATATAAAGTCTGGAACACACTGAAGTCCATCAGTTGGTCAGTCATATACTTAATACAACTTGGAACATAATTATTAGTATCTATGGCCTTACTAAACTACCTGTTTAAATGATTTAACAAAATATCTGGTTAAATGGACATTTAAGTACTTCTGAACATAAACATGATGTTAAGGTTTATATCCACTCTATAATTTGTCATGTTGATTCTAATGAACAAAAACGCCCATGCACTAAATGTAAATATGCCCTATTTTTGAGAAAAGAAAAGGAAAAGAAAGGTAAAACTGGCCATCTTCCTTAAAACAGTTTTGTAGCTTGGCATGAAATACATGAGTCATGGAAACCACAGATACTTAAATATGGTATTTATCTTATTAGTAGTGTCTTCCTGTTATACAAAACATCTAAAACAACAGGGAATAGCAGATTAGATACAATTTTCTCAGTTTGGCTAAACACTAGTAAAAAAAAAAAAATTTCAATAATTTCCAATCAGGCTGTGAATAAGGACTTGGCATTTATGCAGNGCCCTATTTTTGAGAAAAGAAAAGGAAAAGAAAGGTAAAACTGGCCATCTTCCTTAAAACAGTTTTGTAGCTTGGCGTGAAATACATGAGTCATGGAAACCACAGATACTTAAACATGGTATTTATCTTATTAGTAGTGTCTTCCTGTTACACAAAACACCTAAAACAACAGGGAATAGCAGATTAGATACAATTTTCTCAGTTTGGCTAAACACTAGTAAAAAAAAATTTTTCAATAATTTCCAATCAGGCTGTGAATAAGGACTTGGCATTTATGTGGTTTCCAACAGGTGAATGCCCTTGCCTTAGGAATAATATATACATTATTCATTGACCAAAACCCAACAAAGTCTTTCACGTGAAAATAAATGCTAACTTCATTTCCAGTACAGATATAAAAAATGCAGGTTGTTATATACCATGCTATTATACCTGCTTCTAATTACAGTGATGTGGACGATTTAGCAAGATGAAACGGTATTTCAAAAAAGGTGAACNTTGACCAAAACCCAACAAAGTCTTTCACGTGAAAATAAATGCTAACTTCATTTCCAGTACAGATATCAAAAATGCAGGTTGTTATATACCATGCTATTATACCTGCTTCTAATTACACTGATGTGGATGATTTAGCAAGATGAAACAGTATTTCAGAAAAGGTGAACTTAAAGAAAATTATTACAACAAATACAATTGTAATTGTGTAGTTGATCATGATGATTTATGGAAGATATTGGTAGGAAAAAAATAATAACACTAGGCAAGCTAGCAGACCTTTTTCAAAACATTTCAATCAACAAAAGTGTTTCTTTTCTTTGTGACTCTGACTACAATTTTAAAATGGTTTTTTAGTCACTAGTTCTTAAGTGGTTCCAAATTGGGAAAGGGGTATATCAAGGCTGTATATTGTCACCCTTCTTATTTAACTTATATGTGTAGTATATTATGAGAAATGCTGGACTGGATGAAGCACAAGCTGGAATCAAGATTGCTGGGAGAAATACCAGTAACTCCAAATATGCAGATAACACAACTCTTATGGCAGAAAACGTAAAACTAAAGAGCCTCTTGATGAAAGTGAAAGAAGAGAGTGAAAAAGCTGGCTTAAAACTAAACGTTCAAAATACTAAGGTCATGACATCCAGTCCCATCTCTTCATGGCAAATAGATGGGGGAAACAATGGAAGCAGTGACAGACTTTATTTTCTTGAGCTCCAAAATCACTGCAAATGGTGACTGCATCCATGAAATTAAAGGATGCTTGCTCATTGGAAGAAAGGAGCAATCTAGACAGCATATTAAAAAGCAGAGACATTAATTTGCTGACCAAGATCCGTCTAGTCAAAACTATGGTTTTTCCAGTAGTCATGTATGGATGTAAGAGTTGGACTATAAAGAAAACTGAGCACTGACGAATTAATACTTTTGAACTGTAGTGTTGGAGAAGACTCTTGAAAGTCCCTTGGAATGCAAGGAGATTCAACCAGTCTATCCTGAAGGAAATCAGTCCTGAATATTTGTTGGAAGGACTGATGGTGAAGCTGATACTGCAATATTTGGCCACCTGATGCAAAGAACTGACTCATTTGAAAAGACCCTGATGCTGGGAAAGATTGAGGCTGGAGAAGAAGGAGATGACAGAGAATGAGATGGTTGGATGGCATCACTGACTCAATGGACATGAGTTTGAGTAAACTCTGGGAGTTGATAATGGACAGAGAGGCCTGGTGTGCTGCAGTCCATGGGATTGCAAAGAGTAGGACTCAACTGAGTGAGTGAACTGAACAGAACTCTTAAGTAATTTTCTAAACTTAGAGATAATTTGAATGTGGATATTACTATTTTTGATCATATTATTTGCCTTTTAATTTAAATGAATATAATTTTTTTTACATTGAATGATATCCACCATAGAGTTAAAATATATCCCTAGGAACCTACATTATATTGCAAAATTATAATAATGTGAAATCAACATAGTTTTGTTTTAATTTTCAGAGCTGAAACCAACCCAAATGAAAGATATATTGGAATACATAGTACTCCCAACTCCATTCGGTGGAATAGGGTACTTGTAATTCAGTAAGTTTTACAAAATATAGCATATTGCAGTGCTCAAAACTTGATAAAATAATTGCTTATCCAGTAAGGATATTTGCTTATGTGCATTAATAAAATTAATGGTCAATCAAATGTTAAAAAACAGTTTATCCTAAATAATCTGAGACTACTTTAATAAATTTGATCTAGAACTCCATAATTTATATCTGTACAATTCTCTGGGAAATTTTCCTCATTTCCCAAGTAGGAAAATTGTTACTGTACTTTGTTATAATTTTGTAAAAAATTATGACAGTGAATAGATTGGCTAAAGCTTATACTTTGGAATTATTTTATTCTAATATTATTCTAGTGGTAGAAGCCATGATAAACATTACTATCTACTATAAAATTCTTGTCGATAACAGCATTAGTTTTGGGCATGTGTTACTCACATGTGTATATTTGTTATATTGGAAGAGTACTTTAATGGAATAAAAAAGTTTAGAAGTAGAACTGGAGTAAACAAAATGGAAAGGCTATCTGGGTAAGATGACAAATTGAGCTGCTTTGTCTAATTTCTTCATGTCTGATCTTGCTTCATTATTAGAAACTAAGAGTGCTATGCACATGTTGAAAATTCACACTTTTCCCTCAAGATACTTAACAGATGTGACCAGATTGAAGAAACCCAATAAGGACTGGAAAATAGCTGCCTTTACTGAGGATGAAGCTAAATACTGTGGAAACTGGGTAGAGGAAATTTAGGCTGAATCATGTAACAGGAAATGTGGACTATGTCATATCCTCATGATTGATATTGAAGGGCAAAATTCTAACATGATTTCAAACAGACCCTTTCCCAAAAGGGTCTCAGCACCCTGTTTTGGGGTAAATACCAAGTCATTGAAAATTCTACTTATACAAATGTTAAATGATTAGTTAAGTTGAAAAGAAAAATATATAGTGTGGAAATTATAAACATTTTACTATAAGAAAGAGAACTTATTGTAAGAGTAAATATATACTTATTTTTCAAAATGCTTTACTACTGAACATAATGTATATTTAAAGTACCTACTTTGTGCTTTCAATAAATGCAATAAAACATAGACTGAGGGTGAAAAAAAGAATTTAATGATGTGATTAAAAAAAACAAAAGCTTCAGGTGAAAAAGAATTAACTGTATAAAGAAAAAATACCAGTAAACTAATATTAAAACTGATAAAAAAAATTGCACATAGAAACAATGTTATATATAATCTTCATTGTAGATTAAATTGATGAGTAATTTAGAATATACATTTGGTATAGTATCTTAGAATATAAATGAACATCCATGAATAGTAAAACTAATAAGAGAAAGTGGAATTATGAAAGATACCATTGTGCGATTAAATTCCATGATTCTCGAAGTGAAGGATAGAAACAGTAGAGAAGAAGATACAGCCAAATGTAAAAAAACATATATAAAGTATAATAAAAAGAGATTAACACCTAGGAGAGTCTAGTAGTATTTTGGTGAATTAAAATATTTTAAAATAAACTATATCCAATAATCATTTATATAGAAATAGCAGGATGACTATGAGAAAAAAAAATCAGACTGGAAAAGGGAATTCTATTGAAATAATAAATTCCAATGGTAGATTTAAAAAATATAAGAACGTGAAGAAAAGAAATGATCACCTAAGAAGTTTGTAAGAAAGCAAATCATTGTTTGGGTGTGATAGAAATAAACACATACTTTCAAAATGTAAGGGTTTAGAAAGAAGTATCATTGGCTGGCGGTCCTAAGATGGTGGAGGAATAGGACAGGGAGACCACTTTCTCCCCCACAGTTCATCAAATGATCGTTTGAATGCTGAGCAACTTCCACAAAACAACTTCTGGATGCTGGCAGAGGACATCAGGCACCCAGAAAGGTAGCCCATTCTGTTCGAAAGTAGGTAGGGCAAAATATAAAAGACAAGAAGAGAGATAAAAGAGTTAGGGTACACATCTAACTGCCATTCCCAGTGGAGAAGTAACCCAGACACTCCCGTCCACCACCAACAAGTGAGGGCTGGACAGGGTGGCGCAGGCTGCATGTTTANGAACATTATAGATCATTAGTTAACTACAATCAAATAGGTCTTTAACATATCAAGTGAACAATAAATCAAATATAGGAAATACTGAATTTGGATATACAACATTTTGTAACTAATATAATAGTTTGAAGTGTAGAGGAGAGTGTTTGACAAGTGTTGGATGCAACACTTGGTATTTTATAGACGTAAAGTTTCTATGAAGGTTGGAAAGTATCTTTGTAATTATTTATTTTAACATCTTATTCTTGCTTTATAGAGTGTAAGAAATGTTTTAACCCTTAGCATTGAAATATGTGGTTGTGACTATGGTTGCCATTGTCTTCTATTTTTAGTACTGATTTCTTTCTGTCCCCTCAGCCATTCCTGAAATTTTTATTTTCTGTGCATCTCTTCCTTGAAATTAATGCCTCATTTGACTGAGTAAGCTAAAGTCTTCCTTCTTCACAAGGTAGAGTCCCCACATTCTTGGCCTGACATTTAAAGTAACCTGTGGCCTAAACTTACCCTCCCTTTCCAACTATAATCCTTAACTCTCTATTAACAGAAAGGTGTGTCCATATGCTGTCACACACATCTTGTAGAATATCTCCATATTTGCTTATAGCATTGGTCATCTGCCCTCAGACCCCTTCCCACTTCACCAGTCTCCTCCTGTACATGTGTTCTTTCTCTCCTAATCTCCATGCCTCCCTCAATCTCTCTGATACACACACACACACACACACACACACACACACACACTGCTTCACACCCCTGGGAAGTATTACTAAATATTTTATGTCTGTATTGATTTTTTTTCCTTCTCTGAGAATTTATTTCTTATATAAGACAAATAAAAATTGTGTATTGTTTTATTATCTTCATTAAGTACTTGCTTTCAAACATTATTTAACTCTACAAGTAAGTAAGTAAGTGTTAGTTGCTCAGTCATGTCTGATTCTTTGTGACCCCGTGAACTGGAGCCCACCAGGCTTCTCTGTTGATGGAATTCTCCATGCAAGAATACTGGAGTGGGTAGCCATTTCCTTCTCTAGGGTCTCTTCCTGGCCCAGGAGTTGAACCCAGGTCTCCTTCATTGCAGAAAGATTCTTTACTTCCTGAGCCACCAGTAAAACTCATTTAATGCTATGCACAATTTAACTCTTTTATTTCCCTAAGAAGAAGGTAAGCTCTTCGAGCACAGGGGAATTAAAATACTTCATTTTTTGTATCCTCCATACCCTTGTATAGAGTATATACTGGAAACCTATTTGTTGCTTTATTGACTTTATTCAGATTTCTGAATAACATTATTACTAGTTGGGGTGGAAAAAATAACTTTTGACATCCTTTTAGGATTTATAAGCATCAGATATTACATGTAGAAGAGACTTGAATTATTCAAGTTAAAGTTACTAAACTATGAAATACTCTGCAGAAAAGCCAAAGGTATAAGTGCAGCCATGTATAATGTCGCTGTAGGTTAACGATGAAATAGATCTTTTCCACATTTTCAGTGAAAGCATTTGTGAAAAGATGTATTGCTATGAGTTGGAAATCTATATTCTGCGACAGCTGCTGACTAGTAATGAGATCTAATGAGCTGTCTCTTTATTGGAAAAAATAACATTTGCAATAACAGCCCCTTTGCAAATTGTAAAAGAGTATGGCAGTGCAGATATAACCCCAAGTTGATATGGGTATATTCATGTCAATGTCATTTCAATTCAAATCTAAGTTTCTGTTCTCATTTAAAGTAAGGTATTGTACACTCAAATGTGAGAATCAACTCCTTTTCCCCCTAATAGCCCATGGCTAAAAATTTAGTTTCTTTCATGTAATATTAACATAACACCAATACTAATATTATCACAGTAAACTTAAGACAATTAAGTTTAAATAATGATAAGCTTTTCAGATTTCATTTTCAAGTTTAACAGAAAGCTATTGTCTTTTCTCATGGCTGAGTTCAGCTAATATTCAGGGTTCATTATTTGAAATGATTGATGCATAAATGGTCTCCCCTTTCTCTTGTTCCAAAATCCCCTAACATACACATTAAAAAAGCCAACTGTGCTTAGAACTACAGTAAATTTTTTTGAAAACCGATGGTGGTTTACATTATCTTGGAATGCCTCAAGGCTCAAGTTGAAATCATTTGAAAGTAGCAGTGGCAGCAAAGATAAAATTGATTTGGGGAATATAAAAAATCTAATATTTCACATAATGAAAATAGAGGTGTTATCAAAGAATTGTCAATAAAATGCAATTTCTTTTTGAAAAAAAATCACTTTACCCTTGACTCACATTTAAATCATAGAGATTTAAATGCACAAAGCACAGATAGTTTTGAAGCAATAATTTTTATGGCTTTCAAAATGCCTCAGCATCTCTTACATATTGGGAATAATTTCCTACATACAATACATCCTTTTCTTTTTCTCCTTTGTTCCAGAAAAGGACTTCAATATTTTTAAAGCTAATCACTCCAGTTGTTTTCCAATTCTCATCACTTTGATTTTTTTTTTTCTTTTTTGGGACCTTTCTCTATGTTTTACTCCCTCAGTCTCCTGTTCATTCAACATGGCTGTAACTTCTGATTCTCAAATCAGCTCTTAATTATACTTAGATATCTCCTATGTAAAACAGAACAAAACAACAACAACAAAAAACAAACAGGCAAAACTCCTACTGAGTCTAAATAGCAAATGAAATTGTGTGGGAATAAAAAACTCTATATTTATTTTTTCTATATTTGTCTCTCTTCCTCACTCTTCAGTCTACTCAAGATACTGATATCCATTTCTCCAAGAAATAAGCCTCTCATTCTTAATGTATAATGTTTGGAATTTATCAGAAAAATTAGATGTTGATGATTCTCTGACTTGGCTTTAATATTGGTATACTTTTCTAATTATGTTCTTTAATTTCTGATCTTGTCTAGTTGTATTTTCAGAGTCCTTCTTGTCCCCTCATCTAAACAGTGTTGCTTCTTGGGATTCAACTCCAGCAATTGGTTTCTCTGCATTCTGCAAATTCTTTCCAGAATGAGCTGATGAATTGTCACCAATTACCCTCCAGTAATAGTCATAGCTATGGTTTGACCATAGTCGAAGCTATGATTCTTCCAACAGTCATGTACAGATGTGAGCATTGGACTATAAAGAAGGCTGTTGTTGCTGTTTATCTGCTCAGTCATGTGCAACTCTTTTGCAACCCATGGACTGTAGCCCATCAGCCTTCTCTTTCCATGGGATTTCCCAGGCAAGAATACTGGGGTGGGTTTCCTANGTGAGTGTTGGACTATAAAGAAGGCTGTTGTTGTTGCTGTTTATCTGCTCAATCATGTGCAACTCTTTTGCAACCCATGGACTGTAGCCCATCAGCCTTCTATTTCCATGGGATTTCCCAGGCAAGAATACTGGGGTGGGTTGCCATTTCCTACTTCAGGTGATCTTCCCTGACACAAGAACTGAAACTGCATCTCTGAGTCTTCTGCATTGTAGGTGTATTCTTTACCACTGAGCCACCAGCAAAGCTACTTTAGGATTATGGTGCTTTAGAAAACTTTGGGCTTCAAGTTTGAATAAACTCTGGGAGTTGGTGATGGATAAGGAGGCCTGGCATGCTGCAGTCCACAGGGTCTCAAAGAGTCAGGCACGACCAAGCAACTGAACTGAACTGGACTTCAAGGAGATCAAACCAGTCAATCCTACAGAAAATCAACTCTGAACATTCATTGGAAGGACTGATATTGAAGAAGAAGTTCCAATACCTTGGCCACCTAATGTGAAGAGCTGACTCATTGGAAAAAACTCTGATGTTGGAAGAGATTCAAAGCAAAAGTAGAAGAGGACAGCAGGGAATGAGATGGTTAGATAGCACCATTGACTCAGTGGACTTGTATTTGAGCAAACTCTTCAGGAGATAGTGGAGGACAGAGGAGCCTGGCATGTTTCAGTTCATGAGATCTTAAAGAGTCAGACACAACTTAGCACCTGGATAAAAATAACCTTCTGGTTACGGATGACCCCCATCAATCTGCCCAGATGAGATTTGTTTCTGGGGTGTCAGAAGCATCCAAAGTCTACTGGGCATATTGGCATCTTCATGCTAAGTATAATCAACTCTTTACTTTGGTTTGAGACCTCTTTATTCTCCACTGTGTCCTCCAAGTTTTTCTACATTAACAAATCACTATCCAATTAATTTTTCCTGCCAGAAGCCCTTCTGCATTTCTTTATTCCAATATTCTCCCATAGCTAATAAAATCATTCTATCAATTTAAATTCTCAGATAGCTTTCTTATTTGTTAGACCTCTTGTCTCATCCCAATATCCTAATCCAGCTGACCAACAAATTGTACCTAATGTAAGTGTGTGGATCCTCAAGGAACCAAAGTGATCTATTTAAATACGAATTTGATTATGTCATTTAGCTCCTCAAAGCTATTCTGTTACTTCTTGTGGCTTTAGGCTCAACTGCATATTTTTTGGAGAAGGCAATGTCACCCCCACTCCAGTCCTCTTGCCTGGAAAATCCTGTGGGCGAGGAGCCTGGTGGGCTGCAGTCCATGGGGTCGCAAAGAGTCAGACACAACTGAGCGACTCTACTTTCTCTTTTCACTTTCGTGCATTGGAGAAGGAAATGGCCACCCACTACAGTGTTCTTGCCTGGAGAATCCCAGGGACGAGGGAGCCTGGTGGGCTGCCATCTTTGGGCTCGCACAGAGTTGGACACGACTGAAGTGACTTAGCAGCAGCAGCATATCTTTAGCTTATCTTTGTACTTCTTCAGTCTTCTCTCTAACTCCCTTGTTTAGCTGAAAGATTACGTTATAGTCACAAAGCTCCGTGTGCATCCCTTTCACTTAAGCACAAGTACCCCCATCATTGTCTCTCAAAAAAATTGAAGTACTTAAAAAAATGTTTATTAAGTGCCTGTTATATACTAGGTTATAGACCCTACATTTATATCTCATTTAATCATGACAACTCTAAGAGGAGCTCTTATTTCACCAATCTTACACATAACAAAATTGAGCCTTAGAGTGAATAAATAGCTTGTCTCAGTATACCTGACTAGTGTTTGAACAGGAATTTGAACCTAGTTCTTGCTTGATTTCAAATATAGAACAATGTCACTACCTTAAAGAGTTTTTATTAGACTTCAGAATTCATATTATGTGCAATGTCTGTTTTTCCAAAGCAGCCATTTTTATTTTCCAGAGCAGTTATTTTTGTTAATGTAGCACTTACTACTCTTTGCTGTTTGATTTAATTTGCTTTTTAATTATTTGTACCCTTGCATGAAGCCCTAAGATCTGTAATATATAATTTTTGCCCCACTGGTCAGTGCTAGGAAAAGCACAGTCACTCAACACTCAAACTTTGAGACATCCAGGCACCAAACCAGCCAGTGCTGCATGTTTGTCCCCAAATTTGCCAGTTGGTTCTTAAGGCAGAGACAAATTTTAATGGATAACTAGCCACTTTCATCCCACAATAAAATGGTAAGTGTTTATTGTTGTCCAGCATTCCTTCTCCTTCTAGAAAGAATATTTTCTTCCTTATTTGTAGAATTGCCTCTCTTTCTCTATGTATATGTGATTCTTGTGTTAATGCCAGTCACAGTACTCAAACTTCCTGATCATAGAGTCAAATGGAGTGACCAAATTCTAGCCAATCAGAGTACTCATTATCTTGACCACCCATTTTGGCTTGTTGGGGGAGAATATACTCTACACCAATCTAATAAAAATCTAATAGCTAGATAATGAATAGAAAAGTTTTCTGCATCATTCCAAACTCTAATAGAAATGCTGTCATTTCCTCAAGGAAAATATATCTTTAAAAGTATCTCTCAGTGGGACAGAAAGTTGGATTTGGAGGACATAGAGCCAAGAACAATGCCTGAACCATGTCCTTGGACTGCTCCAGCAGAGATTTCATAGAATACCCCTTTTTCATTTTTCTAGCAGAGATTTGGAAGAGACCTAGCACTCAGTAATTAATGACTAAGTGTCCATGACAGTAATGGATGCCAGAATCTACCATACTATTCCCAGAAAGTCAGATCTATGTCTTCNCAGAATACTCCTTTTTCACTTTTCTAGCAGAGATTTGGAAGAGACCTAGCATTCAGTAATTAATGACTAAGTGTCCATGACAGTAATGGATGCCAGAATCTACCATACTATTCTCAGAAAGTCAGATCTATGTCTTCCAATATAACCAAAACAAATTCTTACTAGAATCTGCCTCTTCACATCTCTCCTGAAGCAATGCATGTTTATAGGCATAGATGTGCTTGAGAGAACCTAGTTTCAAGGGAGGCTGGGAAAGTGAGTCTTCAGCTTTTATCTCTGAGAGGTAGGACTGACATTTTGGTAAATTCCTCAGAATTAAGCAAACTGTTTGAATGATTCTGTATAGTAATTAAGCACAATAATTATTAAGTTCTTTGTTTCTTATACAGAATTATTGTACTTCAGGATAATATAAGCATGTGTGTATCTGCAGCCATGTTATTGCAACCTTATATTTAGTGAAAACCAGGAGGAGATATTGAACCAATGTATGTAAAGAAAGATACCACAAAGAGAGCTAAAGACACTCTTTAGCTCTGGAATTCCTAGTCTACATTATTCATGGATCTCTCTCTCTCTGTGTCTCACACATACACACACACACACACACACACACACATACACACACACATACACTTTATTTATTAGTTTGAATTATATATCTATCTTTTGCAGGTGACAATGTTCCAACTAACATAGATACTTTTGATGGTTAATTTTATTTGTCAACTTGACTGAGCTACAGTGACCCCCAAATATTAGGTCAAAAATTATTCTGGATGTTTCTGTAAGGTTGTTTTTGGACAAGACTAACATTTAAGTAGGTAAATTTTGAGTAAAGCAGCTGCTCTCCATAATGTGAATGAGCCTCATCCAACCAGATGAAGGCTTTAATAGAACAAAAAATGACACCCTCTGAACAAGGACAAATTCTATAAACAGACTACCTTTAAACTTAGACTGTAACTCTTGCCTAGGTCTCCAGTCTCCTGGCTTACTCCATCAGATTTTTATCTTACCAGGCCCCTGCAGTTACATGACTCAAAGTTTTAAACTAAACTTCTTTTTCTGTATACACTGTGATAATTAAATGTATCAACTAGACTGGGTCATTGGCTGCTTAGATATTTGTTAAAAGATTATTCTGAGTGTGTCTGTGAGGGTGCTTTTTCACAAGATTAATAGTTAAATTTGTAGACTGAGTAAAGCAGATTACCTTCAATAATACTGGGAGGGGATGTTGTGGGGAGAGGGTGTTGTGAGGAGGAGGGTGCATCCAATTAGTTAAGAATTAATTATATACTATACACACACACACATATGCCTTTGGAGTGGAACTAAACCATTGGCATGTGTGTATATATATATGCATGCATGCTAAGTCGCTTTAGTCGTGTCCAACTCTCTGTGACCCTATGGACAGCAGCCCACCAGGCTCCTTTGTCCACGGGATTCTCCAGCTAAATACTGGAGTGTGTTGCCATTTCCTTCTCCAATGCATTCAAGCATGCTGTGGCTTTGATTGTGTCTGACTGTGCAACCCTGTGGACAGTACACCAGGCTCCTCTATCCATGGGATTCTCTAGGCAAGAATACTGAAGTGGGTTGCCATTTCCTTCTCTGTATGTACTCACACATATATCCTGTATGCATGTATATGCACATATACATATGTGTGTGTGTGTATATACAAATATCCTGTTCATCTATTTCTCTGGAGAACCTTGGGTAATACAATATTCTACCAAGAAAATTATTAATGGCAGAGATGGGACTGCTGGGAATATTCAAAGCAAATATTGTTTCATATTTTATAGAAAAGCAATGACCTCTGCATGAAACGCTTACGCTTCTTCTGCTGCTACCCTAACATGAAGCACAAATTCTGGCTAGATGTTTAAGTATACTCAAAGGAAAAGGCCTTGTTTTAGAGACAGGAATTCTGTGGATAGGCTTTGGTCTTAGTCCATGTAGGCTGCTATAATAAAAATGCACAGACTGGGTGGTTTAAAAACATTTATTTCTCTTAGTTCTGGAGGCTGAGAAGACATGAGTAAAGCAAAGATCAGTACCTGATAAGAATCTACTTTCTGGTTTAGACATTTGTTTTTGGGTCCCCCCCCCCCCACTCATTTCCTCACATGGTAGAAGAGGCAAGATTTCATGGGTATTTGTTTTATGAGGGAATTAATTTCATTCATGAGGGCTCCACCCTTCATGACTTAATCACCTCTCAAAGTACCATTTCTGAATATCATCACATTTAGGATTGGTTTTAACATATGAATTTTGGAAGGATAAAAATAGACAGTCTAGTATAGCTTTCTTGCTTTTTGTCTCCAATCAGCTCATTGATGCACACAACCAGTCAGTTCCATTGTCCAGAGTTTATGTCCCAAACCAAAGAACAAGTGGTATCAGTGTATCTACCCTAGGCTTCTAGTCAGATAGATTGATCATGAACTACTGAACTATAGAGTCTAGCTGAATGGTGGTTATGCAGCTAATGAAAATTGTTCAGGAAATGAA
This sequence comes from Raphicerus campestris, assembly GCA_006410735.1. Lineage (NCBI taxonomy): Eukaryota > Metazoa > Chordata > Mammalia > Artiodactyla > Bovidae > Raphicerus > Raphicerus campestris. The sequence goes on from SJYW01043826.1 coordinate 107,671, forward strand.
TGGAGACTTCAGAATTTATAAAAATCTCTACATCAGAATTGTTCAATTTTTCCATGCATAGAGGAGTTCATTGCACCTGGGACTGTGAGTTTATTAGGTGGCATATGAAGTGAGGCTGATGAGAAGTTTAAAGTGCCTGTAAAGGGATTTTCATGGCGGTCCAGTGGTTAAGACTTTGCCTTCCAGTGCAGAGGGTGTGGGCTTATTCCCTGGTTGGGGAGCTAA
>SJYW01043826.1:111122-126584 GCA_006410735.1 Raphicerus campestris
ACACACACACACACACACACACACACATACACACACACATACACTTTATTTATTAGTTTGAATTATATATCTATCTTTTGCAGGTGACAATGTTCCAACTAACATAGATACTTTTGATGGTTAATTTTATTTGTCAACTTGACTGAGCTACAGTGACCCCCAAATATTAGGTCAAAAATTATTCTGGATGTTTCTGTAAGGTTGTTTTTGGACAAGACTAACATTTAAGTAGGTAAATTTTGAGTAAAGCAGCTGCTCTCCATAATGTGAATGAGCCTCATCCAACCAGATGAAGGCTTTAATAGAACAAAAAATGACACCCTCTGAACAAGGACAAATTCTATAAACAGACTACCTTTAAACTTAGACTGTAACTCTTGCCTAGGTCTCCAGTCTCCTGGCTTACTCCATCAGATTTTTATCTTACCAGGCCCCTGCAGTTACATGACTCAAAGTTTTAAACTAAACTTCTTTTTCTGTATACACTGTGATAATTAAATGTATCAACTAGACTGGGTCATTGGCTGCTTAGATATTTGTTAAAAGATTATTCTGAGTGTGTCTGTGAGGGTGCTTTTTCACAAGATTAATAGTTAAATTTGTAGACTGAGTAAAGCAGATTACCTTCAATAATACTGGGAGGGGATGTTGTGGGGAGAGGGTGTTGTGAGGAGGAGGGTGCATCCAATTAGTTAAGAATTAATTATATACTATACACACACACACATATGCCTTTGGAGTGGAACTAAACCATTGGCATGTGTGTATATATATATGCATGCATGCTAAGTCGCTTTAGTCGTGTCCAACTCTCTGTGACCCTATGGACAGCAGCCCACCAGGCTCCTTTGTCCACGGGATTCTCCAGCTAAATACTGGAGTGTGTTGCCATTTCCTTCTCCAGTGCATTCAAGCATGCTGTGGCTTCAATTGTGTCTGACTGTGCAACCCTGTGGACAGTACACCAGGCTCCTCTATCCACGGGATTCTCTAGGCAAGAATACTGAAGTAGGTTGCCATTTCCTTCTCTGTATGTACTCACATATATATCCTGTATGCATGTATATGCACATATACATATGTGTGTATGTGTATATACAAATATCCTATTCATCTATTTCTCTGGAGAACCTTGGATAATACAATATTCTATCAAGAAAATTATTAATGGCAGAGATGGGACTGCTGGGAATATTCAAAGCAAATATTGTTTCATATTTTATAGAAAAGCAATGACCTCTGCATGAAACGCTTACCCTTCTTCTGCTGCTACCCTAACATGAAGCACAAATTCTGGCTAGATGTTTAAGTATACTCAAAGGAAAAGGCCTTGTTTTAGAGACAGGGAATTCTGTGGATAGGCTTTGGTCTTAGTCCATGTAGGCTGCTATAATAAGAATGCATAGACTGGGTGGTTTAAAAACATTTATTTCTCTTAGTTCTGGAGGCTGGGAAGACAAGAGTAAAGCAAAGATCAGTACCTGATAAGAATCTACTTTCTGGTTTAGACATTTGTTTTGGGGTCCTCCCCACCACTCATTTCCTCACATGGCAGAAGAGGCAAGATTTCATGGGTGTTTGTTTTATGAGGGAATTAATTTCATTCATGAGGGCTCCACCCTTCATGACTTAATCACCTCTCAAAGTCCCATTTCTGAATATCATCACATTTGGGATTGGTTTTAACATATGAATTTGGGGAGGATAAAAATAGACAGTCTAGTATAGCTTTCTTGCTTTTTGTCTCCAATCAGCTCATTGATGCACACAACCAGTCAGTTCCATTGTCCAGAGTTTATGTCCCAAACCAAAGAACAAGTGGTATCAGTGTATCTACCCTAGGCTTCTAGTCAGATAGATTGATCATGAACTACTGAACTATAGAGTCTAGTTGAATGGTGGTTATGCAGCTAATGAAAATTGTTCAGGAAATGAATGGAGACTTCAGAATTTATAAAAATCTCTACATCAGAATTGTTCAACTTTTCCATGCATAGAGGAGTTCATTGCACCTGGGACTGTGAGTTTATTAGGTGGCATATGAAGTGAGGCTGATGAGAAGTTTAAAGTGCCTGTAAAGGGATTTTCATGGCGGTCCAGTGGTTAAGACTTTGCCTTCCAGTGCAGAGGGTGTGGGCTTATTCCCTGGTTGGGGAGCTAAGAGCCCACATACATCACAGCCCAAATACCAAAACATAAGACAGAAGCAATATTGTAGCATATTCATTAAAGACTTTAAAAATGGTCCAAATCAAAATAATATATAAAAACAAAAACATGAAGTACATGTGAATAAAAATATTCCTTGGAAAATATGCTGCCATTTGCTACTTAAAACAGTACTTACTAAGACAGGTATGAAAGTTTGCATCAAATATTGCTCTTATTTTTTTTCCATTCTGTGTTTTTTTCATTCAATAAATATTTGAAGGGAACCCCTTGAGTGCCTGTTTCTTTTTTGAAAATAATTTTAATCCCAGAGAAATCTTATGAACTAGTCATGTCTTAAATATACCATCCAAAAATATCCATCAAATAAAATAAGACATTTCTCTAAGCCCAGAATTCAACCTTATTCTGTAATAATGATTTGTTGAGACCTTTAAAATATACTGAAAATATTCTAAAGCCAAATAGCTAACGCCCTATCTTAACTTGGTAGTTCAGTTCATAAAATAAGAGCAGTTTATCTGCAGTCAATAGGGTCAATGGGCAAGCTCCAAGAGATACACAATCATATTTCATTTATATTCAGTTTTGTTGTATTTATATGGGAAGCATTGGCAGCTTATTAGTTTACCAATATGTCCTGAGCTCAAAAATGTTAAAATCCAAATAAAACAAAACTTATTGCTACCATGAAATCTGATTAATTTTCTTCTCCCTTATCACAACTATCAATATGTAATTGAAAGAAACCTTGATTAATCTTGACATAATGCTATAATAATAATAATAATAGAAATTTTGTTAATAGTAGCAAAAAACTTTTGAGACCTTATTATAAACAAGGCACACATTTTGAAATCAGTGCATTATTTTTCCTGACTTAAGGACAATATTAGAATTAGAATCAGAAAGATAACTAAAAACTCTTCAGTTGTACTGTTTGTTAGTGACAAAACCATGATTCAAAATCATAACATATGATAGAGCCTGGGCTCACTGTTAGCCATGATGTTCTGCTTCCTACTCATGTGACCTTGAAGGAGAGCCAGGCTGTTGGAAGGCTGAAGAACCAAGATTCTCTTTGTGGACAAGATGTCTGGAAAGACAAAAATGCCCCCCCCCACCTCATAACTAAGGGAAAAGAATGAAAGAAAGAAAAGAAAAAAAAAAGCTGAGACTAGGATGAATTTCCTGGTGAGCTTCCCAATCCTCAAAGGAGGGAGTTCAGAGATCCAGAGTAATGAAATGAGAACTGAATATTATTTTCCACTCAGCTGCTATGGATGGCACAGCAGATGTTTCCTAATGCAATGTGGTGAAAGCTGCTAACTCTTAACTACCACATGGGAAAACTGAAGACTGGGGAAATTCTTAGACAGTCCTGGATAGGTGTCCCAATAGAAAAAAAAAAAAAATAGGAAAGACTGATCTTCTCTCCTTGGCAAAAAAAAAAAAAAAGAGGGAGAGAGAGAGAGAGAGAATCACAAGTTGGTCTTACAAACTCTTTATTACCTTGCAGCTGTATCCATCTGGGAGACCAGTGATGGGTGGTGAGACAAGGACAGGTGTATCTGTGTGGGAGATTAGGGATGATGTGGAGGTAGAGCAGACTTCGGCAATAGGGAGAAATCTCTATGTTTCCTTTGTTTGCCAGGAAAGGAGATTTTGGTCCTAGTGTAAGGCAATGAAAGCAGAATCAGCCTGTGATGGAGGAATAGGCTCCAGCAGTAGCAGCCACATTGTTAAAAGCAAAGCAGCCCAAGATCACAAGTTTTGGTGTATTTCGTCTGTGGTTAGCACTACTGCTTTGTTGTTAGTGCTATTTGGAGCTGGAAGAATAAAATGGAAGAAAGCATTTCTTCCTCTTTTTAAAAAATATATCTTTTAATTGAAGTATAATTGATAAACAATACGATATTAGTTTCAAGGAACAACATTTGTGAAGATTACAAAATGATCAATGCAGTAAGTCTTTTGGTGGTGCTGTTCTGTCACTCAGTCATGTCCCACAGTTTGCGACCTCATGGACTGCAGCATGCCAGGCTTCCCTCTGCTTCACCATCTCCTGGAGCTTGCTCAAAGTCAGGTCCATTCAGTGGGTGATGCCTTCCAACCATCTCATCCTCTGGTGTCCCCTTCTTCTCCTGCCTTTAATCTTTCCCAGCATCAGGGTGTTTTCAAATGAGTCAGCTCTTCACATCGGGTGGCAAGAGTATTGGAGTTTCAGCCTTAGCATCAGTCTCTACAATGAATATTTAGGGTTGATTTCCTTTAGGATTGACTGATTTGATCTCCTTGCAGTCCAAGGGACTCTCAAGAGTCTTCTCCAGCACCGTAGTTCAAAAGCATCAATTCTTCAGTGCTCAGCATTTTTTATGGTCCAATTCACACATGGGTACATAACTACTGGAACAACCATAGCTTTGACTATGCGAACCTTTGTTGGTAAACTTGTGTCTCTGCTTTTTAATATGCTGTCTAGGTTTGTCATGAGTGCTGCATTTCATCATACAAAGTTAGTACATTATTATTGACTATGTTCCTTATGCTGCACTTTATATCCCTTGATTCATTTATCTTATAACTAGACTATGTACTTACTGATCCTCATCATCCAATATGCCAAACCCTCTTCTAGTGACCACCAATTATTCTAACTACAAGTCTGGGTTATGTTTCATCTGTTTGTTTTGTTTTTTAGATTTCACATATACATGAAATCATATTTATCTCTGTGTCTGACTTGTTTCATTTAGCATAATAGCCTCTAGGCCCAGCTAGGTTGAAATCTTGCCATTTGCATGGAGATAAAGATCATAGTTGAGAACTTCTTCTTTCCTTTTCCTCCTCAAGAATGTTTCTTGGAAACACTTTTTAAAAAATGTATGGGAATGAGAGATTTTCAGTACTGGAACAGTCAAAAGCTTTCAACTTAGTTTAATTCCCAGTATAGAAGATAACAAGAGAAAGAACTATTCAGGGAATTCAGTAGAATTCCTTGTATATTATTAACTATGATTTGGGGGTTTGTACTACCCCATTTGATGAAAAGGTGGGCAAATTGCAAATGACATTAAAGCTAGTAGAATAGAGACACATTAATTTGTTTATTCTTCCCATTGTTGGGACTAGGGTCTCAAGTCAAACAGTTGGGTAAATCATGAGTTCTTTCCTCAGTAAGTTCATGGAATGGTGAGAGAGTTCAGTACCTAAATAAATGATTATAGAATAATATGATTATATGCTTGAAGGTTTGAAAAATTACCATTAAAGCCAGAAATAAAGAATAACTTATTTTGCTTGAGGGATGGTACTTTAATGGAGTTGTGAGAAAAAAGTGCAAGGAAGTAACATAATCAAAACCTTTCTGATATGTATCTATTATCTAAGCACAAGGTTTGAAGAAAAGCATCTTAAATATTTTTACAAGTAGAACTGTCTTTAATTTATACCATTAGCTACCTGCNAATGGAGTTGTGAGAAAAAAGTGCAAGGAAGTAACATAATCAAAACCTTTCTGATATGTATCTATTATCTAAGCACAAGGTTTGAAGAAAAGCATCTTAAATATTTTTACAAGTAGAACTGTCTTTAATTTATACCATTAGCTACCTGCATTACTCACATGACCCTCTACAGAAGATAGAGAGAGAAAGTTGGAAAAAAAATTATACAAGATCTCTGGGTACTTGATTCTGAGTAACTTTCTATTAATTCACTTAAAGAGTATAGTATATCTTAATATATGCAAGCCTGTAATTTTGGGGATTGAGAATACATCAGTGACCAACATCTCTCCCCTATCCCAAGCCTCCCTTCATGGAGCATCAGACTAGTAGGGGAAATAAAAGTTTTAAAGTACATATTAATACAAAATGTGATAAAAATATGTTGATTACTTCTATAAATAAAAATATAGCAGAAAAACACAGAAAGTATTGATGTGTATGGGAGTCATTTTATTATATATAATTTTATAGTAGGTGATATTTGAGCAGTGAACTGAGAGGAATGAAGAGCTGTGTAAGAGGGGAAGGACATTTCATGTGCAAAGGCTGTGGGTGGGAAAAGTTATTTGTTCCAAGAGCAGCAAGGTGTTCAGTGTGTCTGGGACAGAATGTCTAGGAAAGCTATAGAGTGTTAGAGTCCCACTTGACCGGGAAGGACATGGTAGGGGGGAAGGTCATTGTAGGGGCTTTTGGTGGATCAGAGGTTAAAGCATCTGCTTCCAATGCAGGAGACCAGGGTTCGATACCTGGGTTGGAAAGATCCCCTGGAGAAAGAAATGGCAATCAATCCAGTATTCTTTCCTGGAGAATCCCATAGACAGAGAAGCCTAGTAGGTTACAGTCCACAGGGTCGCAAAGAGTCGGACACGACTGAGCGACTTCACCTTCACCTCACCTTCATTTTTCCTCAGGGCAGGATGTTAGTAGTATAACACTTTAAATATAAAAAACTGCTAATTCTCCTTTAAATTGCTTAGCCCAAGGAACAACTCAAACTCTTTAAGCATCTTCATAAAAAGTGTTTCTTTTAGATTGATTAGTTACAAATCCTGCAACAAGAAGCAATCTCTAGAGTAAGTCATTCTCATTGAAAACAGTAAGAAATACTTTTACCATTACTACCTGGAGCTATTATACTGAATATTTAAAGGGCATATTAAAGCTCAAGGAATCAGTAATTAGTAATTAATTGGGTTATAGAAACATCAACACCAAGTTCATCAGTTCAAATCAAAGTTGTGGAGACATAATTGTTAACATTTGAAAGCACTTCACTGGAAATTGTCAAGTCTGTATCAGTGTTTTGTATTTTTTTTTTTTTTTTGGCTTGTCAAGAAGCATTCATATTCACAAGACAAGAATGCCCCTTCTTTTGATATTCAATGAAATGCCTGCAGGAAGCATTTTGTAGATACGAAGGTTAAATGAATCTGGAAACTGGCCTATTGGGTTACTGTAAAACACTTTAGCACAACACATAATCAAACATTTTCTATAATGGCATCTGAGTGTGTGCTCCCTAGTTGATTCTAACCCTCATTATACAAAATTCACTGAAAAATGCAATGCAGAGCATGCTGGTTTGATTATGCTACAAAACCAGTTAAATATTTTCATTAGCTGTATAATATTTTTGCACAATAAGTATAATTGAATGTTGAAAATGTACTAATTCATTTTATCCCCTGAGGCAAAAAAATATTAAGAGAAATAATAATATTGTTAGAGACTTTGATTAACAGAGCACAAAGTGTAAATTCTTCTTAAAAAGGCATAGTTTCAATTTAGAGCACAATATGGAAAAAATCAGAAATTTTACTTATTGAATTATTTAAAATTAATAAAGGGGTTAGAGTTTGTCATCTCACAAATGCAAATGGCTTTACCAATTTGACGGGACAGCAGATAACATTATATTCTATCTGCACATCTGGAGATGTAATACAGAAGTTGCATGTGTGTGTATTACATGGAAATCTGCTAGATTTTGAGCCTGGTGGAAGATGGAACACAGCATTGCTTGAAGTAAACAGTTGCATGTGAGCAATTCAATTCAGTTAACTGCAAACTGTTTTTGTTGTTGTTGTTGTTGTTCAGATAGATATTTCCTGATCTGAGTTAGTATACTGTCTTAACTTTACAAAAATAAATGAATAAAGATATTTAAAATATTGCAAATAGCAACTGAAAAAAATATTCAGTAAACACCATAGTAAAAATACTTGTGCAGTCAGTTTAGTTCAGTTCAGTCATTCAGCACCATGGACTGCAGCATGCCAGGCCTCCCTGTCCATCACCAACTGCCAGAGTTCACTCAAACTCACGTCCATTGAATCGGTAATAACATCCAGCCATCTTATCCTCTGTGGTCCTCTTCTCCTCCCGTCTTCTATCTTTCCCAGCATCAGAGTCTTTTGAAATGAGTCAGTTCTTCACAATAGGTGGCCAAAGTATTGCTGTTTCAGCTTCAACATCAGTCCTTTCAAAGAATATTCAGGACTGATTTCCTTTATGATGTACTAGTTAGATCTCCTTGCAGTCCAAGGGACTCTCAAGAGTCTTCTCCAATACCGCAGTCCAAAAGCATCAATCTTCAGCACCCAGCTTTCTTTATAGTCCAGCTTCTCACATCAATACATGACTACTGGAAAGACCATAGCCTTGACTAGACAGACCGTTGTTGGCAAAGTAATGTCTCTGCTTTTTAATATGCTGTCTAGGTTGGTTATAAGTTCACTTCCAAGGAGTAAGCATCTTTTTAATTTCATGGCTGCAATCACCATCTGCAGTGATTTTTGGAGCCCCCAAAGAAAATAAAGTCAGCCACTATTTCCCAGTCTATTTCCCATGAAGTGATAGGACCAGATACCATGATCTTCATTTTCTGAATGTTGAGCTTTAAGCCAAATTTTCACTCTCTTATTCTTTAAGCCAAATTTTCACTCTCTTCTTTAGTTCTTCTTGGCTTTCTGCCATAAGGGTGGTGTCATCTGCATATGAGGTTATTGATATTTCTCCTGGCAATTTTGATTTCAGCTTGTGCTCATCCAGCCCAGTATTTCTCATGATGTACTCTGCATATAAGTTTATAGTCAGGGTGACAATATACAGCCTTGGTGTACTCCTTTTCCTATTTGGAACCAGTCTGTTTTTCCATGCTCAGTTCTAACTCTTACTTCCTGTCCTGCATACAGGTTTCTCAAGAGGCAGGTCAGGTGTTCTGGTATTCCCATCTCTCAGAATTTTCCACAGTTTTTTTGTGATCCACACAGTCAAAGCTGTGGCACAGTCAATAAAGCAGAAACAGATGTTTTTCTAGAACTCTCTTGCTTTTTTGATGATCGACCGAATATTGGCAATTTGATCTCTGGTTCCTCTGCCTTTTCTAAAACCAGCTTGAACATCAGGAATTATACAGTTCACCTATTGCTGAAGCCTGGCTTGGAGAATTTTGAGCATTACTTTACTAGTGTGTGACATGAGTGCAATTGTATGGCAGTTTGAGCATTTTAGGCATTGCCTTTCTTTGGGATTGGAATGAAAACTGACCTTTTCCAGTCCTGTGGCCACTGCTGGGTTTTCCAAATTTGCTGCCATACTGAGTGAAGCACTTTCACATCATCATCCTTTAGGATTCTGAAATAGCTCAACTAGAATTCCATCACTCACTAGCTTTGTTCATATTCATGTTTCCTAAGGCCCATTTGACTTCACATTCCAGGATGTCTGGNCTGAGTGAAGCACTTTCACATCATCATCCTTTAGGATTCTGAAATAGCTCAACTAGAATTCCATCACTCACTAGCTTTGTTCATATTCATGTTTCCTAAGGCCCATTTGACTTCACATTCCAGGATGTCTGGCTCTAGGTGAGTGATCATGCCATCGTGATTATCTGGGTCATGAAGATCTTTTTGTATAGTTCTTTTGTGTACTATTGCCTCCTCTTCTTATTATCTTCTGTTTCTGTTAGGTCCATACCATTTCTGTCCTTTATTGAGCCCATCTCTGCATGGAATGTCCCCTTGGTTTCTCTCATTTTCTTGAAGAGATCGCCTGTATTTTCCATTCTATTGTTTCCTCTATTTCTTTGCATTGACACTGAAGAAGGCTTTGTATCTTACCTTGTTATTCTTTGGAACTCTGCATTCAGATGAGTATATCTTTCGCTTTTTCCTTTGTTGTTGTTGTTGTTGTTGTTGTTGTTTTTGCTTCTCTTCTTTTCACAGCTCTTTGTAAGGCCTCCTCAGAGAACCATTTTCCTTTTTGCCTTTCTTTTTTGGGGGGATCATCTTGATCCCTGTCTCCTGTACAGTGTCATGAAGCTCTGTCCATAGTTCATCAGGCACTCTATCAGACCTAATTCTTTGAATCTATTTCTCACTTCCAGTGTATAATCGTAAAGGATTTGATTTAGGTCATACATAAATGGTCTAGAGGTTTCCCCCCTCTTTCTTCAATTTATGTCAGAATTTGCAATAAGGACTTTGTGATCTGAGCCACAGTCAGCTCCTGGTCTTGTTTTTGCTGACTGTATAGAGCTTCTCCATCTTTGGCTGAAAGAATAATCAATCTGTTTTTGGTACTGACCATCTGGTGATGTCCATGTGTAGAGTCTTCTTCTCTTGTGTTGTTGGAAAAGGGTGTTTGCTATGACCAGTGTATTCTCTTGGCAGAACTCTATTAGCCTTTGCCCTGCTTCATTCTGTACTCCAAGACCAAATTTGCCTGTTACTCCAGGTGTTTCTTGACTTCTTACTTTTGCATTCCAGTCCCCTATAATGAAAAGGACATCTCTTTGGGGTGCTAGTTCTAGATGGTCTTGTTGGTCTTCACAGAACTGTTGAACTTCAGCTTCTTCAGTATTACTGGTCAGGGCATGGACTTGGATTACTATGATATTGAATGGTTTGCCTTGGAAATGAACAGAGATCATTCTGTCGTTTTTGAGATTTTATCCAAGTACTGCATTTTGGACTCTTTTTTTGACTACGATGGCCNGGGCATGGACTTGGATTACCATGATATTGAATGGTTTGCCTTGGAAATGAACAGAGATCATTCTGTCGTTTTTGAGATTTTATCCAAGTACTGCATTTTGGACTCTTTTTTTGACTACGATGGCCACTCCATTTCTTCTAATGGATTCCTGCCTGCAGTAGTAGACATAATGGTCATCCGAGTTAAATTCACCCATTCTAGTCCATTTTAGTTTGCTGATTCCTAAAATGTCAATGTTCACGTTTGCCATCTCCTATTTGACCACTTCCAATTTTCCTTGATTCATGGACCTAACAGTCCAGGTTCCTATGCAAAATTGGTCTTTGTAGCATCGGACTTTGCTTCTATCAGCAGTCACATCCATAGCTAGGTGTTTTTTTTGCTTTGACTCCTTTTCTTTATTCTTTCTAGAGTTATTTCTCCACTGATTTCCAGTAGCATATTAGGCCCCTACTGGCCTAGGGAGTTAATCTTTCAGTGTCCTATCTTTTTGCCTTTTCATACTGTTCATGGAGTTCTCAAGGCAAGAATACTTAAGTTGTTTGCCATTTCCCCTCTCCAGTGGACCACATTTTGTCAGAACTCTCCACCATGACCCATCTGTCTCAGGTGGCCCTACACGGCATTGATCATAGATTCTTTGAGTTAGACAAGGCTGTGGTCCATGTGATCAGATTGGTTAGTTTTCTGTGGTTGTGATTTTCAGTCTGTCTGCTCTCTAATGGATAAGGATAAGAGGCTTATGGAAGCATCCTGATGGGAGAGTGACTTAGGGGGAAACTGGGTCTCATACTGATGGGCAGGGCCATGATCAGTAAATCTTTAGTTCAATTTTCTGTTGATGGGTAGAGCTGTTTTCCCTCCCTGCTATTTACCTGGGGCTAAACTATGGTGGAGGTAATGAAGAAAATGGCTACCTCCTTCAAAGTGTCCCATGCATGTACTGGTACACTCACTGCCCCCAACCCTGAAGCAGGCCACCATCAACCCACGCCTCCACTGGAGACACCTGGACACTCCTGGGCAAGTCTGGGTCAGTCTCTTGTGAGGCCACTGCTCCTTTCTCCTGGGTCCTAGGGAACACAAGGTTCTGTTTGTGCCTTCCAAGAGTCTATTTTCCAGTCCTGTTTAAGTTCTGGCAGCTCTGTGGTGGGATTAATGTTGACCTCCTCCAAGAGTGCTTTTGACATACCAAGTCTGCTATACCCAGAACCCCTGTCCCTGTGGGTCCATTGCTGTCTTATACTTCCACAGGAGACACTCAAACACAGTTCTGTCTCCGTCTCTGTGGGGTCCCTGGGTCCTGGTGCGCACAAGGTTTGTTTGAACTCTCTAAGTGTCTCTGGTGGGAATATCGTTTGATTCCAAATGCGAATTCAACCCTCCTGCCATCTTGCTGGGGCTTCTTCTTTGCCCTTGAGCATGGGGTATGAACTCACAGCTGCTCCAGTACCATGCAGCTGCTGCTCCAGCACCATGCAGCTGCTGCTCCAGCATCTACCATCTTGCTGGGATTTCTCTGACCTTGGACATGGGTTATCTCCTCATGGTCGCTCCAGCAAAGCACAGCCAAAGCTCCTGACCTTGGATGTAGGGTATCTCCTTCACGGCCACTCCAGTGCACAAATTTATGCAGTAATTCTATGTAAGTAATAGTCCTTCTGTTGAATATAATATTTGCATCCTATACTATTGCAAAGTCCATAGTCTTTATACTGATAGATTTGCTAATGATGCAGCAAATTCTAGTGAGAAAGGATTTCTTCTTTGCAATGCTAGTTTCTCTTCCCAGACTTATCTATATACTTATTTTTACAAAATTTCAATTAATACCCTAAACAGATTGACAAAGTGATTCTGAAATTCATCTCAAGGAAGGAGTATCTGAGGATAGCTCAAGAATATTTGAAAACAAACAATACAAAGATTCAATAAGTTAACAGTTTATTCTAGAGAGAACAAATTGATTTTATCAAATAAATTAATATTGAAGAAGGTTGTATTTCAGATCGGTGGGGAGAGTAGAGATAAAGTCATGACTCATGCTGGTGGAAAAGGAAAAGATTAGTTGCTGACCAAGACAGCCTTAAGGTTCCCCTCAGCTTGACTTAAGTTTAGACAGATTTCTTCTTGACTGTAGGTCCCTGACCTCTTTTCCCTTTGAGCATTTTCTTTAGAAGACTTGCAATTATAAATTCTTTCTCCGTACTTTTGAGATGTAAATCTTCTACAACTTTGGAATGTCTTCTCAAGGACTTGGAAGCAATTGCTTTGAAATGTAATCATAAAGAAAGACAGGGATGTAGGTTTCCAGAGTGTGGGAAAGGAGATGGATAACTTTGAAAAGAAGCATTCAGCAAACACTAATGGCCTCAACAAATTGACCAGTGCCCTTCCAACACTCTCCAGGACTTCCCTTCTAGCTCATTTCAGTGCTTAGATTCTATTTTTTTTTTCTATTCAACTGAGCTCAGTTCAATCTTTCTCCTCTCATAAGTTTCTCTCTTTAATTGCAATAGTCTCAAATAAAGTCTTTCTTGATTGTTTGAACCAGTCTGGAGTAATTTTTTTTTTTTTTTAATGCCTAATTACAAAATATCTTTGCTGCAACTGCTAAGTCACTTCAGTCGTGTCCAACTCGGTGCAACTCCATACACAGGAGCCCACCAGGCTTCCTTGTTTCTGGGATTCTCTAGGCAAGAACACTGGAGTGGGTTGCCATTTCCTTCTCCAATGCATGAAAGTGAAAAGTGAAAATGAAGCCACTCAATTGTGTCCAACTCTTAGCGACCCCATGGACTGCAGCCTACCAGGCTTCTCCATCCATGGGATTTTCCAGGCAAAATTACCAGAGTGGGTTTTCATTGCCTTCTCCCGAAAATGTCTCTAACAAAACCCAAATTGTTAAATAACAAATTATTATTATAAATAGTAAATTATTATATTATATATATATCATAATATAATACACAGTATATTACTAAATCAATAATAAATAATAGTAAATTATTATTGTGAATAATAGTTATATATTTAGGGAGTCAGGGAGGCTTTGGTAAACTTTACACCAACTGAAAAACTCTAAAGGGAAAGAGTAATAAATCTGAATAAATACTAAACATATCTAAATGCAAAACCCAGAACTAGGAAACTATCTGCAATATTTCCGAGAGACCATGAATTAATATTTTTAATATTCTCAGAGTATTTTTTTTAAAAGGATATTTTCCTTTGTTGTTGTTGTTCAGTTGCCAAGTCCTGTCCAGCTCTTTGAAACCCAATGGACTGCAGCATGTCAGGACTTCAGTCCTCCACTATCACCCCAATTTTGCCCAAATTCATTGCTATCTAACTATCTCATCCTCTGCTACCCTCTTCTCGTTTTGCCTTCAATCCTTCTCAGCATCAGGATTTTTCCCATTGACTTTTCTCTTTGCATCAAATTATGGTTGGGCAAATTATTAGAGCTTCAGCCTCAGCATTAGATCTTCCAATGAATATTCAATATTGATTTCCTTTAGGATTGACTGATTTTGATCTCCTTGCTGTGCAAGGAACTCTCAAGTGTCTTCTCCAGCATCATCAATTTTTTGGTGTTCAGTCTTCTTTATGATCTAACTCTCACATCCATACATGACTACTGGAAAAAAATAGCTTTATCTATATGGACCTTTGTTGGCAAAATGATGTCTCTGCTTTTAAATACCATGATATAGTAAATATTAGTAGTATTAGTAGTCAATAACCAATGAAAAAGTGTTTTAAGTCACTCATAAATTAAAGTAAACGTACCCAGTTACACCTTTTGCCCTAATCAAATATCATATTTGCAAAGGTTAAAAAAAAAATTGAGCAAGCAAGAGTAAAATACTATAAGGATTAAGAAAAAAAACCTTTTGTTTATTTTTAATGGGAATATATCTTCATATCCATCTTCTGGATAAGATCACTCAAATTTAACCTTTTTTTTTTTTCTTCTTTTAGCATTTACGTTTGGTTCTCATGTATGGTCTCCATTTTTCTGCTGAAATGTTCTATGTATCTAAACACATTTCTAAATTTTCTTCTATTCTTAATACATTTATCACAGTTTATTTAAATCCCAAACCCGATAATTCAATATTTAGGCCATCACTAGGTCTAATTCTATTGACTGATTTCATTTTTGACAATTGATCATGTGTTCTTGCTTCAATATTTTTTTATTTTGAAGTATTTTAGATGTCTGAAAAACATGACTAAAGTATATTGTCTCAGAAACTTAGTCCTTCATCTGTAAATTTTTAGTCATTTTGTCAAACTAATCTGTAGTTTAGGCCTTCCTTGGCGGCTCAGATAGTAAAGTATCTGCCTGTGATGTAGGAGACTTGGGTTTGATCCCCGGCTTGGGAAGATCCCCTTCAGAAGGGTATGGTGACTCACTCCAATATTCTTACCTGGAGAATCCCATGGACAAAGGAGCCTCATGGGCTATATAGTTCATAGGATCATTGCAGCGCCAGACACAACTAAGAAACTAACACAACAAAAATCTATAGTTTAGATGGTTAAATGTTCTAACTTTGGTTAGATTCACTTTACATTTGATTTCAAAAACTTGGTTACATGTGAATGAGACCTTCCGTTTGCCTGATATCAGAAAAGCAGGGAGACCCAGCATTCTCTTTGTGTTTATACTACAACCATTAACTTTCTTAATTGTTTGGGATATAGTTTTTTCACTTATAGCCAAGTTTCTGGATTTGTTTGTTTGGTTGCTTGACTTGCTAGGGATTTTTTTTTT
>SJYW01043829.1:0-10847 GCA_006410735.1 Raphicerus campestris
AAGGAAATGGCAAGCCTCCCCAGTATCCTTGCCTGGAGAATCCCATGGACAGAGGAGCCTGGCAGACTACAGTCCATGGAGTTGTAGAGAGTCAGACATGACTGAGCAACTGGCAGCAACAATAATTTATAGCCAGTTCTATAGAATTAGACTCTTTCATGCAGTGAGAATAGAGACTTATGAGAAGCAGAAGGAAGGCAATATGCTCAGGAAGCTACCCCGGGAACTCACCAATGATTTCTTATTGAGAAGTAATACATATCCAGAATACCCCTACTGTAATCTGAAGGGCATTCTAACAGTGTGACATTCTCATCACTTGGCTTGTATTTGTCTGTGCTGCCTAGACTGGTTCTGCAGCAACACCTAATACTAGCTGCATTCACTAGTATGCACTTTGTACTAGGTACCATGCGATGCATGTTGTGTGCAAGATGCATTCTTGCCATCAAATACCCTAAGAAGTAGCATTGCATGAGGTTGGGTTAAATGTTCAATATGCAATGTGGAATGCCTTTTGGGCTGTGTTCTTATCCCAGGAAATCTCGTAAGCTAATGTCTTGTCTCTAGTGACTTCCTTTATCTCAGGATTTTAATTGGTAGGTGACTGCATGATTGTGCCACAAGTCAATATAGAACACTCCATTCTTTAAGTTAAGGAAACTTCAGTTGCTTCATTGTGTAGGAGTCATGTAACAAGTGGTTATATTGAAGTTTCTTTCAATTTAGGGCAAAATGGAAAAATTGAAGCTATTATGGCTGGTAGTTCTAGTGTTATTATTACCACAATTGCTAACAGTAGAGATTATATCAATCACCTCCCCTTATATTAAAAACTTGCTCCTTTATGTAGACAAAACTTGCTGATGTACATTTATGTCTCTGTATATCTGTAAAAGAAATGTTATTTGTTCAAAATCCAAGGGGGAGGATTTTTTTCTTACTTTATACATGTTAATAAAGAGATTTGGGCTTTAGGAACTACCTTGATGGTTTATTCTAAATACCTGTACTCATTTCAGAGCAGAAGACAGGGATGGCTAAAACTGTACTTTAAGATAAAATGTTAACAAATAGTCTCAGGGCGTCTATTTGCAATTTGTGTACTCTGGTTGGCACAAATATCTTAAACTTTGAAAAAATATGTGAATGCTCTTTAAATATGTAGAATTGTCTTTTTTTTTTTTCAATTTCCTGAAAGCTTCTATTACTTTCATGCCAAATGTGCTTAATTAGCTTAAGCTGATGTGTGAATTTTATTCAGCTTCTTAATACAAAAGGGGAAAACTCTCAGTTGGATGATATTTAGAGTTGCAAATGTTAAAGAATGTTAAAACAAATTATCATACATCTTAATTAACCTAGGAAATTTATTTGTAAAATTATATAATTGAAGTTTTTTTTTCTTAAGTACATTATTTGAAATGTAATGAAAATTATCTTTGAATATGAGTCAGTATATCTGGATGCTTTATACTAAGCTACTGTTTATACTAAGATACTGTTTTCTGTGATACTGGGAAAGTTATATAAAACTTGTTGTTTTGATTTAAGTTTCCTTACCTGCTAAACATTTTGAAATATATATTTTCCTCTAAAAAATCAGAAACACAATATTTTATAGGCATATATGTGTAAAGATACATATCTATATATCTTTATATATATACACGGATATATGTCTTTATCTTTGAATTGATCTCCCTCTCATCTTCACCAAATACTGTGAGAAATGATTAACATTTAGTGAAAACACTTATATTCCTAATAAAAATTTTAATATTTAACTATTTATTATATAAATTTAGACATGCATAGGGATTTGAGGATATATTCAGCCTCAACACGTTATAGTGTCTTCTGATACTTTCATCCTTCTTTCTAGAGGGCAATCTTTAAAACTGGGCCTTTTAATTGAGTTTAACAGAAGCAGAAGATATTAACAAGAGGTGGCAAGAATACACAGAAGAACTGTACAAAAAAGATCTTCATGACCAAGATAATCATGATGGTATGATCACTCAACTAGAGCCAGACATCCTGGAATGTGAAGTCAAGTGGGCCTTAGAAAGCATCACTACGAACAAAGCTAGTGGAGGTGATTTAATTCCAGTAGAGCTATTTCAAATCCTGAAAGATGATGCTGTGAAAGTGCTGCACTCAATATGCCAGCAAATTTGGAAAATTCAGCACTGGCCACAGGACTGGAAAAGGTCAGTTTTCATTCCAATTCCAAAGAAAGGCAATGCCAAAGAATGCTCAAACTACCGCACAATTACACTCATCTGCTTCCCTGGTGCCTCAGACGGTAAAGCATCTGCCTATAATGCGGGAGACCCGGATTCTATTCCTGGGTTGGGAAGATCCCCTGGAGAAGGAAATGGCAAACCACTCCAGCACTCTTGCCTGGAAAATCCCTTGGACAGAGGAGCCTGATAGGCTGCAGTCCTTGGGGTCGCAAAGAGTCGGACACGACTGAGCGACTTCATTCATTCATTCATTCATTCATTCACATGCTAGTAAAGTAATGCTCGAAATTCTCCAAGCCAGGCTTCAGCAATACGTGAACTGTGAACTTCCTGATGTTCAAACTGGTTTTAGAAAAGGCAGAGGAACCAGAGATCAAATTGCCAATATCTGCCGGATCATGGAAAAAGCAAGAGACTTCCAGGAAAACATCTATTTCTGCTTTATTGACTATGCCAAAGCCTTTGACTGTGTGGATCACAATAAACTGGAAAATTCTGAAAGAGATGGGAGTACCAGACTACCTGACCTGCCTGTTGAGAAATCTGTATGCAGGTCAGGAAGCAACAGTTAGCACTGGACATGGAACAACAGACTGGTTCCAAATAGGAAAAAGAGTATATTGTCAGGCTGTATATTGTCACCCTGCTTATTTAACTCATATGCAGAGTATATAATGAGAAACACTGGACTGGAAGAAGCACAACCTGGAATCAAGATTGCCGGGAGAAATGTCAATAACCTCAGATATGCAGATGATACCACCCTTATGGCAGAAAGTGAAGAGGAACTAAAAATCCTCTTGCTGCAAGTGAAACAGGAGAGTGCAAAAATTGGCTTAAAGCTCAACATTCAGAAAACGAAGATCATGGCATTTGGTACCATCACTTCATGGGAAATAGATGGGGAAACAGTGGAAACAGTGTCAGACTTTATTTTTTTGGACTCCAAAATCACTGCAGATGGTGACTGCAGCCGTGAAATTAAATGATACTCTTGGAAGGAAAGTTATTAGCAACCTAGATAGCATATTGAAAAGCAGAGACATTACTGTGCCAGCAAAGGTTCGTCTAGTCAAGGCTATGGTTTTTCCTGTGGACATGTATGGATGTCAGATTTGGACTGTGAAGAAAGCTGAGTGCCGAAGAATCAATGCTTTTGAACTGTGGTGTTGGAGAAGACTCTTGAGAGTTCCTTGGACTCCAAGAAGATCCAATGAGTCCATTCTAAAGGAGATCAGCCCTGGGTGTTCTTTGGAAGGAATGATGCTAAAGCTGAAACTCCCATACTTTTGCCTCCTGATGTGAAGAGTTGACTCATTGGAATAGACCCTGATGCTGGGAGGGACTGGGGGCAGGAGGAGAAGGGGACAACAGAGGATGAGATAGCTGGATGGCATCATCGACTCGATGGACATGAGTTTGCGTGAACTCCAGAAGATGGTGATAGACAGGGAGGCCTGGCATGCTGTGCTTCATGGGGTTGCAAAGATTCGGATATGACTGAGTGACTGAACTGAACTGAGGACTAAAGATACCATCAGTCCACTTAATCAAGAAATAATATCTTCAAGGAAACCCCCCTACACTATTGGAAAAAATGTAAATTGTTGCAGCCTCAGTGCAAAACAGTATGGAAGTTCCTCAGGAAACTAAAAGTAGACCTACCACATGCCCCAGCAAATCTATTCCTTGGTAGGTAACACAACAATTCCAAAAGGCTAGTTTGAAAAGATATATCAAATCCCCTATGTATATACAGTAGAGGTGATGAATAGATTCAAGAGATTAGATCTAGTAAACAGAGTGCCTGAAGAATTATGGACAGAGATCTATAATATTGTACAGGAGGTAGTGAACAGAACCAACCCAAGGAAAAGAAAAGAAAGAAGGCAAGGTGGTTGAGGAGGTATTGCAAATAGTTGAGGAAAGGAGAGAAGTAAAAAGCAAGGGAGAAAGGGAACATATACCAAACTAACTGCAGAGTTTCAGAGACTAGCAAGGTGAGACAAGAGGGCCTTCTTCAAGGAATGATGCAAAGAAATAGAGGATAACGACAGAAAGAGGAAGACTAGAGACCTCTTCAAGAAAATTGGAAATATCAAAGGAATATTTCATCCAAAAATGGGCACAATAAAGGAGAGAAAGAGTAAAGACCTAATAGAAGCAGAAGAGATCAAGAAGAGTTAGAAAGAATACACAGAAGAACTGTACCAAAAAGATCTTAATGGCCTGAATAACCATGATGGTATAATCTCTCACTCAGAGCCAAACATTCTGGAGTGTGAAGTCAAGTGGGCCTTAGGAAGCACTGCTGCTAATAAGCTAGTGGAGCTGATGGAATTCCAGCAGAGTTATTTAAAATCCTAAAAGATGATGCTACTAAAGGGCTAAACTCAATGTGCCAGTGACTATGGAAAAGCTAGCAGTGGCAAAAGGACTGGAAAAGGTCAATCCTCATCCCAATTCCCAAGAAGGGCAGTACTACAGAATGTGGAAACCACCAGACAGTTGCATTCAGTTTCCATGCTAGTAAGATTATGCTCAACATTCTCCAAGCTAGGCTTTAGCATTGTTTGATCTAGAATCTCCAGACATTCAAATTGAGTTTAGAGAAAGCAGAGGAACCATAGATAAAATTGCCAACATTTGCTGGATCATAGAGAAAGCAAGGGAATTCCAGAGTAACATCTATCTCTGTTTAATTGACTATGCTAAAGTCTTTGACTGTGTGGATTGTAATAAACTATGCAAAACTCTTCAAGAGATGAGGATACCAGATCATCTTACTTGTCTCCTGAGAAACCTGCATGGGGGTCCAGAAGGAGCAGTTAGAACTCTGTATGGAACTACTGACTAGTTCAGGATTGAGAAAGGAGTATGACAAGAGTGTTTATTGTCACTTGTTTGTTTAACTTACTTGCAGAGCACATCATGTAAAATGCCAGGCTGGATGAGTTACAAGCTGGACTCAAAATTGCTGGGAGAAATATCAACAACCTCAAATATGCACTTGATATCACTCTAATGGCAGAAAGTGAAGAGGAACTAAAGGGCCTCTTGATGAGGGCAAAGGAGGAGAGTGAAAAAGCTGGCTGAAAACTCAGTATTAAGAATACAAAGATCATGGCATCTGATCCTATCGCTTTATGCCAAATAGAAGGGGGGAAGGGGGAAGCAGTGACAGATTCCCTCTTCTTGGACTCTAAAATCACTTTGGCCACCTGATGCAAACAGCTGACTCAATGGAAAAGACCCTGATGCTGGGAAAGATTTGAAGGCAGAAGGAGAAGAGGGTGACAGAGGATGAGATGATTAGATGGTATCACCAATTCAATGGACATGAACTTTGGCAAACTCCAGGAGATGATGAGGGACAGGGATGCCTGGTGTGCTGCAGTTCATGGGATAGTGAAAAGTCAGACACAATTTGATGACTGAACCACAGCAATGCATGCATACACATATACACCCAACAGAATATTACTCAACCTTAAAAAGAACAGAGTTTTGCCATTTGCAGCAATGTGGGTGTGTGGATAGACTTAGAGGGCATTATGCTAAGTGAAATAAGTCAGACAGAGACAGACAAATATTGTATAATATCACATATGTGTAGAATCTAAAAAATACAGCAAACTAGTGAATGTAACCAAAAGAAAGCAGATTTACAGATACAGAGTTGTTAACAGTTGGGGGGGGTAATAAAGCAGTGGGAAATCAGGGGTGCATGTTATGGTATGTAAAGTAGGCTACAAGGATATATTGTACAACACAAGGAATACAGCCAATATTTTATCACTGTGGATGGAGTATAACCTTCTAAATTATGTGTAAAATGGAAGCACACTTTAAAGATACAAATAGATTAGAGGGAAGGAAAAAAAAGAAACATTCTCCTCTATCAATCCTATCCCCAGTTCATTTATAACTTTTCTACCCTTACTCAACAGTTGCCCTATACTTACATGACTTATGAACATATAGGAAGCTTTGTAGCAACTCTGAATGCTGAAGATCAGCTCTTACAGGGCAGAGTTTCCAAACATTTTGCAAATTTCATCCAGAAGGAAACAAATGAAAACTTTAGCAATTGCTGTAATCCCTTAGGGCTGAACATGACAGCTGTTTTAACATCTGGAAAGTCATGTCTTTCATCAGCTCAGCAAAAGAGCTGCAGACTGCCAAACTTACCATAAAGAAAGTGTGCATGAGCAAACTGTCTTAGAACTTTTGCAAGATAAATTGATCTGACAGCTTTGCAGCTCTGAATAGATAGCCATGAGTTGTCAGCAGATTGAACCTAAGACCTGGGCATATTTCCAGCTCATCTTTATTCTGAAGTCCCTGCTAGAGTCTTAGATTAGGAGTGTTTAGAATAATAGAAGCCCCTACTAATTAGTATTCAGTTCAATTCAGTTCAGTCGCTCAGTCATGTCTGACTCTTTGCGACCCCATGGACTGCAGCACGCCAGGCTTCCCTGTCCATCAACAACTCTTGGAGCTTATTCAAACTCATGTCCATTGAGTTAGTGATCTGAAAAAAAATTGCCCAGTCAATTGGATTTGATGACAGTTGATTGAAATACTATATGGTCAGCAAGAGGGAAAGGGAGTCAGAGATGGTTTTATAGAAAAAAGTTATAGACTAAGAAGCAATAATATACATAGAGTAAACTCTTGATAAAAGCAATATGAATGATTTTGCCTTGTTTCTTTCTTACAGCCACATGTCTAAATATACCTTGTAAGATCTCATTACTTTAAATAATTCACATGTATTTATTCAGCACTTAACTATATCAGTCATCTTACTATATGTCAACCCTGTGTTAAGTGCTGAAATATCCATTACCTCCTCTCCTCATCGAACCTGGTGGGAAGTAATTATTAACCACAGAATTCCAAGCAAAATGAACAGTACGTGCAAATGTCCTTAAGCAAAAGAAATGTGATGACTTGGAAGAGAGGAGAGTAGTGGTGCCAAAGTAGATAGGCAAAATCAAGCCAAGACTTTGCAGGCTGACTTAACTTTAGATTTTATCCTCAACATATCTAGAAGCTTTGGAAGCTTTAAAAGTGAGAGAAAAGGAGATACAATTAGATGTTTACTTATTACGCTGGCAACTGAATGGGAATTGAGACAGGAACCTTGGGGACAAGGTGGAGGACTGACTTAGAAAGACACATGAGGAAGCTTGTTGCCATGGTCAAGAAAAGAGATGATCCTGGTAGTATGCCCAGGTGTGGGGATGGAGAGAAATGAATGAAGACTATAGAAGTAGAACGCATGGGACTTGGATAGCTATTTGGGTGGTTGTGCATAAGGAGCGATCGAAAGTATTAAATTTCTCAAATCTGGATACTTTGGAAGCAGTACTATTGCTGAATGATAGTGTAAATACACTATCTTACTAATTCCCTTGACACCTACTTTCATATGCATATTAAATCTCTCTCTCTCTCTATGTCTCTGTGTACCTAGTCTCTCAGCTGTGTCTGACTCTTTGCAACCCCATGGACTGTAGCTTGCCAGGCTCCTCTGTCCATGAGGATTCTCCAGGCAAGAATACTGAAGTGGGTTGCCATGCCCTCCTCCAGGGGATCTTTCAACCCGGGGATCAAACCCAGGTCCCTCATATTGCAGGTGGATTCTTTACCATCTGAGCCCCCAGGCAAGCCCAAGAATACTGGAGTGGGTACCCTCTCTTCTCCAGGAGATCTTCCTGACCCAGGATTTGAACTGGGGTCTCCTGCACTGCAGGTGAATTCTTTACCAGGTGAGCTACCAATGACTAGAGAGCCTCAACGGGCCTCAGGCATTTTCTTCAAAAAGTGGAATTAGATGTCAAATTTGTAAACAGAAAGCTTCCCACATTAGCAGATGCAAACTAGTATATATAGAATGGATAAATAAGGTCTTACTGTATAGTGCAGAGAACTATATTCAATATCCAGGGATAAACCATGATAAAAAAGAATGTGAAAAACTGTAAGTATATGTATAACTGAATCACTTTGCTGGACAGCAGAAATAAACATAACATTGTTAATCAACTATACTTCAATAAAATAAAATAAAAAAAAGAACACTCCCCATGGGTTTCCCCTTCCTTACATACAATGTGCCCTTCACAACTGCACTCATTCCAATCACTTTTTTTTTGTTCCTATGGGCACCTGTGCTTGGGTTTAAGATGCCTGCTGCACCCCCTTTTTGCACTGCATCAAGTATCAGGGCCTCCTGGAACAGGTCTCTGGGTCAGAATATGCTGATTTGTGATTCTGTAAAGCACTGCTGGACGGAATATACCTCTTATGGCTGCTCTCCACAAAGCCCTATTCTTTGCATATTTAAGGGTTATGTCTTGAGATTGTCATCTGTTACATCATTATACCTGCACAATATTTACTTCTGTCCCATTCTACCAGGTCCCTGGAGTGTAAGCCCTGTTCATCCTACTATCTACCCTTTACTCCATCTTTCCCCTAATCATACTCTGTTGTTGCTCTCTCTCTCTCTCTCTCTATATATATATATATATATATATGAAATCATATATATAGGAAATCTTACTTTTAAAGTTTGAATAAAAACTGATGGTTTCAATATGGTAAAAATTATATTTAAAACATAATTAACATGAACAACTTCTTATTCCTATATAGTAGAAACAAGCAAAATATTGCCTGTGGACTAAATCCAACTTATGTCATGCTTTTGTAGGTTACTTTTTATTGCAACACAGACATACCCCTTTGTTATGATAGAGACTATGTGGCCCACAGAGACTAAGATATTTGCTGTCTGACCCTTTTCAAAAAATGTTTGCTGATTCATGCTCCGTTAGTACATTAACTGATCTTATAACATTTGTCTACTCAGTTGATTATAGCACTCTTCACTGGGCATTTTACAACATGCAAAATGAATCACATTGTAGAATTGTGAATTTTCTTTATTATCCATCAAAATCCTCATTGCATTAAAGGATTTAAAAAAATCTGTTTACTATTGAGTAATAGTTTTTACAAAGGAGAGAAGACTTATATTCACCAGATCTATTTTGAAGGTATAATTCCATTTAAGACTCTCAGGAAGTGGAGAATTTGCATAAAATTTGATACTATTTTGGATGGGAAATCCTGTCAAGGTTCATCTATCTCACATTTAGGAATATCAAAGACTGTCTTAAATGTGGTGAAACAAAAGGTTAAAATACAAAATTTAAATCAAATATTTATAGGTGCATTGCTTGTGGAACACTGCAAATGGTTAAATAAATCTACAGGCTTCTTTTTCACATACCCACCCCACAGCTGAGATTTGAGTTATATACTTTTAATATATGTTTATACCTGCTAAGGTCTTTCTGATGATACCTAGATATCACTTACCAAAAAAGAGGGATTTAAAAAATTTGCCGTAAAGACCTCTCATCTTGATTGCTTGTTATAAAACCATTAGCCAATGTCAAATCAATTTTACTGGTTTCCTACAAAAATAAAGTTTAGATTTGAATTAACTTTTCACCAAATGATTTTCACAAAGCATGAAATTATCTCAGTGCTGAGAATCACCAATTGAAATTATGCCCTTGTCAAAATGTTCCTAATTAGTCATTACTCATGACAACTGGCTCTTTTTTACTTTGAACAACTGGAGTTATCTGTATTGAGAGAGCATGATGCTTCTGCTCACCAATTATTAATGGAAACTATTCCTATGAAAAGTCCTCTGTGGCTGAGAAACTCTTTGTGGAGTGTGTCAAGCATATCCTTGATGATGACAGTAGTAATAGCCATTTTCCATTGCTAACATGTGCCATGAGTTCAATGGTATACCTTAGATGGTTGCATGTATCCTGTATGTTACACCCTATATATCAAGATCCTCATTAATGATTAAAGGAGCAGTCATCTTCACAAAGGAGACATATCTGAGTGCTCACTATAATTTTATCTTCATTAGTATTGCCCTTCAATATCTTAATGCAAAATTGGTCACTTTTTCATACTATGAAACTAAAAAAGATATTTTCCAAAAGTGATGTGATAAGCAACACCAAAATAGTATTGATTTTAAAATACCAAGTGCAAATACTAAAGAAACTTTGGTAATTCTAAAGGAGACAGGTTGATTCCCTCCTCAAACTTGAGTTCATTCTCTTCAGTTACATCAGATTTTAGTATTATTTGCTATGTTCTCATTGAAACTTAGAAAAAGAAATATTATACAAGGGACCAAAGTCTTATTAAACAAAAGGATGATCTCCATATTTCTGGGTTTGTTTTTTTTTTTTTTTTGATTCTCAAATGCCTAATAAATATAAGCCATCCCTGAGAATGTAAAAGTGAATTCAGACCTGGTCTCTGACATCAATGACTAACTGACAGTTAGCCAGGATAAGAAGGCAGATGGATCGGTCAGGCAGAGGGTACCCCGTGTGTAAAAGCTGGCTGTGAGAAAGAGTATGGTGTGTGTTATTTGTGCATTGAATAAAATCCATGCTCCTTGTAGACACATGCAAAACCCTTTTTCATTGAGCCCCTTCCTTCCTTATGATACTCTTATTTTTCTGGATGCAATAAATTAATTTT
>SJYW01043831.1:0-11889 GCA_006410735.1 Raphicerus campestris
GGTGTTGGTAGTTGAATATTAAAAAAAGAAAAATGCCCGGTGTTGGCTGTGTGACCTTGGGCAAGTCTGTTAACCTCCCTGAACTTCTCTTTCTTTAAGAGTAGTGAGAATAAGAATACACCTAGCTCCTGATCTTAGCAATTTACATAAACCACTTCAGTGAGCCTTTCCCTCCCTATGACAAGGAAGCTGTTACTATTATTTCTCATCTTCTAGGTGAAGTAGCAGAGGTGTCGAGAAGCTAAGTAACTTGCCCAGACTCCCACAGCTAGTAAGTAACAAGGCTTTAGTGGAAACGAAATAAGGCATGGAAAGTGGTCAGTGAGTATTAGCCATTGTTGTGCCATGGTCATTATAATCACTATTATTAATAACAGGAATAGCTCACGGTCAATTCTCAAACTTAATCCAGTGCCCACAGTAAGCTGCTAAGACTCTGATTCATCAGATGAGACCAGGGCCATCTCTGAATTAAGCAGTATGCAATTTTGAAGATAGCCCTTGGGCATCTTAATTGTTCTCACATAGACATTGGTTCTCACACTGCCAGTGGGTTTTCTGGAATGATAATTAAATTCAGACCCCTGGCGCAATGGATAGACCCTCATCTCCAGGTGACCATGCCAATCATGACCAGTAATTTACAGCTTGAGTTGTTCTGAGATCAATACGAATTTGTTCTTCATTGAGTGGGCTGTAAAACACGGGTGACAGGCAGCCCCGAAAGCTGTTGACGCAGGAGCGGAGAGCTCTCAGGGCCTGGAGGGGCCCAGGCTGTTAGAGGAGAGACGAGACAGAGGGTGGAGGAAGCTGCCCTCTGTCCAGGTGGCTGTGGTCAGAGCTGCCCTGAGTTCCCATTGGCACCGGCTCAGGACATCGTCTTGCTGAGAGAGTAGGTTCAATTGACAGTGAGGTGTGGCAGAAAGAGAGTAAGTTTTGGAGTGGACGGAAGTGGATGTGTGTTTTGATATGCTGTCTCCTGCCCGTGATTCTTCTTGGCAATTGGATTCTGTTCCCTGATACTTGGTTTTGTTACCAGTCAAATGGGCGATGAACTGAACCCGTTGCACAGATGAGGACAAAATGGGTCTGTTTGCAAAGTGTCCCTGTTTTGACTGCAATGCCAGGCTGTCAGGTGGAGTCCTTGAGAGACTGTGGCGTCAGGGAGAGCTGGGGTGGATCCTGCCCATTTCCCCTCCAATCCGAGTAATCCTGGGGAGTCACTCCACCACTCCAAGCCTCAGTTTTTACGTGTAGGGATAATAATGGAAGCCCCTGCCTAGGTCGGCTATGATCATTAAATGAGATAATAATGCACATAAAGATAAATCAGCACCGTGCACAGAATATAGTGTGAGCCCAGCAAGAAATGGAATGATTTTTGCCCATCTGACTCATTCATCCAAGCTGGCAGCACAGTTAAGAAGGAAGGAGGGGGAATTTTCCTGTGGTTCAGTGGTTGGTATTTGGTGCTTTCACTGCCAGGGCCCAGGGTTCAATCCCTAGTTGGGGGACTAAGATCCCACAAACTCTGTAGTGGAGCCAGAAAAAAAAAGATGGGGGGCGGGGAAATGAGAGTGTGTGGAGCTCTCAGATTAACAAAACACTGTGCTAAGGACTTTGTACAAGGAGCTGAATCTATGTATAGCCCTTTGGGTACCCTCTTAGTCAGCTTAGTTTTCTCTTGCTCTGCTGGGTGATTGGGAACGGTCTTTGGGAGCTCTCCATGGACTTAGCCAGCAGGGGCATCTTGTACAATCTTACAGTTATTTCAAGAATTTTCCCCCTCCCCAGTCCATCAGCCAAACAAGAGGCGTTCCCAAGATTACTATAGTTTAGAAGGAGATTTAGAGAGTGTTTGAATCTGTGGCCTTCCAATGCCTTTATCAAAACCATGTGTTCCAAGAAATTGCTCACAAGAGGCCCAGCTCTATCCTGTCCTCTTTGAGTTTCTTCCTGTCCTGAGATAAGACGCTCCTCCTTCTTGGATGGGGCTGAGCTGGAACACAAGCGCAGAAGGAGATCAAAGTGGGTTGTGAAGCTCAGGTTGCCCTCTTAGCTGCTGGGTGGCCTTGAGCAGGTGACCTCTCCTGATTCCTGAACCAGTGGAGAGAATGTATCAGCACCTGGGTCTAGGGCCACTTTGAGAGTTAAGTGGGATGTGTGTTAACGCCCTTGGCACAGAACTTTGCTATTGTTTGTTCAACTATTATTGTGACTGTGTGTGTGCGCGTGCTAAGTCGCCTCAGCCGTGTCCGACTCTTTGCAACCCTATGGATTGTAGCCCTCCAGGCTCCTCTGTCCATGGTATTCTCCAAGCAAGAATACTGGAGTGAGTTGCCATGCCCTCCTCCAGGGGATCTTTCCCACCCAGGGATTGAACCTGGGTCTCCTGTGGCTCCTGCATTGGCAGGCGAGTTTTTTGCGGCTGAGATGCCAAGGAAGCACATTATGAGGGCCACACACATCCTAGGTGAGGCCAGAGTGAAGACTGAGGCCCTGGCACGGGGCTGGGTGTCAGAATGCTCGGTTGGATGCTGCAGCCCTCGGCCACCCACCCCTGGTGTTGGGAGGGCTGTGCACAGTTCTTCTGTCAGGGGAGGGGATCCCATCCAAATTCTTCTCCTTTCCAGGGAGGTAGGGACTGAGGCATCCCTCATCCCTTCCAGGGCTCTGGGCTACACTGAGATTTCTCCTACGATCTGTCTGTTGGTGGTCTGGCGTCATCCACTCATTAAACAGCCATTCAGAGTACTCCATTCTAGAAAAACAAGAATCTGNTTTCTCCTACGATCTGTCTGTTGATGGTCTGGCGTCATCCACTCATTAAACAGCCATTCAGAGTACTCCATTCTAGAAAAACAAGAATCTGCCGGTCCCCGTGGTATCCTAGGGTTTGTGGATTTTTAAAAATCTAAATATACATTTATGGGCATCAAGCCAATGATGAACTTGGGCCAGCTTTAATCTTGTAGGTAAGTGATACATACACTACAAGATGATTGCAGGGGAAAGTAGAGAATGTCTAGGAAGCTACTTAGAGAGGAGAGACGTTACCATCTGTTTCTATCCAGTTATCACATACCCACCCCCGCCCAAGATGTGTATAAGAGACAGGCTTCTTTTTCTTCTTCTTCTTCNTCCGACTCTTTGCAACCCTATGGATTGTAGCCCTCCAGGCTCCTCTGTCCATGGTATTCTCCAAGCAAGAATACTGGAGTGAGTTGCCATGCCCTCCTCCAGGGGATCTTTCCCACCCAGGGATTGAACCTGGGTCTCCTGTGGCTCCTGCATTGGCAGGCGAGTTTTTTGCGGCTGAGATGCCAAGGAAGCACATTATGAGGGCCACACACATCCTAGGTGAGGCCAGAGTGAAGACTGAGGCCCTGGCACGGGGCTGGGTGTCAGAATGCTCGGTTGGATGCTGCAGCCCTCGGCCACCCACCCCTGGTGTTGGGAGGGCTGTGCACAGTTCTTCTGTCAGGGGAGGGGATCCTATCCAAATTCTTCTCCTTTCCAGGGAGGTAGGGACTGAGGCATCCCTCATCCCTTCCAGGGCTCTGGGCTACACTGAGATTTCTCCTACGATCTGTCTGTTGATGGTCTGGCGTCATCCACTCATTAAACAGCCATTCAGAGTACTCCATTCTAGAAAAACAAGAATCTGCCGGTCCCCGTGGTATCCTAGGGTTTGTGGATTTTTAAAAATCTAAATATACATTTATGGGCATCAAGCCAATGATGAACTTGGGCCAGCTTTAATCTTGTAGGTAAGTGATACATACACTACAAGATGATTGCAGGGGAAAGTAGAGAATGTCTAGGAAGCTACTTAGAGAGGAGAGACGTTACCATCTGTTTCTATCCAGTTATCACATACCCACCCCCGCCCAACCACAATTTTAGCCACACACTCATTCCTGCATCCACCACCCGCTCCATATCCAACCTATATCCACCCCATTCTTCATCCATCCATTCCTCTACCCACCCCATCTCCCTTCAAACTCACTGATCATCCCTCCCATCCATCCATCCCTCCATCCAGACATCCACCAATTGCTCACCCTATCCATCCACTTATCGAACATTTATTAATTGCTCACTGTGTGCCACAACTTGTATTGTGGACCTAGGACACATATAACTTAAGACATGGCTCCTTTCCCCAAGAACATCTCTGTCCTGTGTGCAAGAGCTATACTTCTAAAACAAAAAAAGACAATATAAAACTCAACCAAGTTTTTTAAAAATATGTATTTATTTACTTATTTGGCTGCCTTTGTTGCCACACTGTTGTGTCGCATTGTTGCCCTTTGTTGTGTGGCGCAGGCTTCTCTTTAGTTGCGGCGAACAGGCACCAGAGCGCATGGGCTCTAGAGCTTGCAGCATGCAAGCTCTCTAGTTGGGGCACGCAAACTCAAGCAAGTTGCGGCACGCAGGCTCAAGCAAGTTGCGGCTTGTAGACTTAGTTGCCCCACAGCATGTGAGATCTTAGTCCCCCACCCAGGGATTGAACCCACATCCCTTGCACTGGAAGGTGGATTCTTAACCACTGGGCTACCAGGGAAGTCCCTCAACCAAGCTTTAATAAGACACAGCATGCAAGATCTTATAGTGGTTATGCACCTTTGATTTGGTTTTGGGCTCTGCTGCCACTTGCTAGATGGATATCATTGTACCAGCCGCAGCACTTTATTAAACCCTAGTTTCCTCATCTGCTAAGTGGGAATAGTCATTGCATCTACTTCAGAGGATCATGGCGAACACCCAACAAGTTAATGCTATGGAAGTTAGCATGTTGGCAAAGGGTCACAGAGCGAAGAACTGCAGATGCCCTCTGGGAACTGAGAGCAGCCCCAGACGACAACCAGGAAGACGATGGGAACCTCAGTCCTACAACCACGAAGAACTGAATTCTGTCAGCAACCCTGCGAACTCAGAAGTAGACCCTGAGCTCTGGAAAGGAGCCTACTTGACACCTTGATTGAAGCATCATGGGACCCTGAGAAGGCCCAGCTAAGCCATACCTGGACTACTGACTCATGGAAACTGAAAGATATCGATTGTGTGTGGCTTTTAGCCGCTAAGCTTGAGGAATTTTGTGATGCAGCAGTAGATAACTAAGAGGTCAGAAACTTGCCCAAGGCTGCATAGCTCCTCAACGAGAGAGCCAGAATTGAGAGCAGAAGAGAACCACCGCTTGTATTGAAAGATAACCAGCCAAAGGGCTTAAACTGCAAAAGATTTTCTGACGAGCCCTCAATTGACTGGAAAATCAAATTAATCAGAATTTCTAATTCGTGTGTCTTATGATTAGTCAGGGATTTTCTGGATTTGTAATCGAGTTTTCCGAGCCAGTTGGGGCAGGTGCCTTGGACACCCTGATGATGTTGGAGAAATGAAGCCACTGGATAGAGTTGGGAGAAGAAAGTTCTATTTCTTTTTCTGCAGAGGTCTGATTTAGAGCAGCCAAGTGTTTTCTCATTTTGAAAATGTGATGGGGGTTGTGAGTTTCTTGAGCCACTGCCACCTGACTTTATTCCTCCCCACTGGACCCCGTGAACTGAAAAATTACATCTCTGGGTACCTGATTTATTTCTTTCAAAGACAGAGAATGGTTCCCTCACCACCAAAATGGCAATTTTGGTGGTAGGGGATCAGCTCTCGATCATCCAGACTTTTCTTGAACCAGAGAGAATCCACTTGAAACCTAGATAGAGTTCCCTAGGTCACCTACAACAGCAAGAATTGCATCATTGTGGCCCTACACAGAGCATGTGGAAGGCTCTCAGCAAGTCTTTATTTGGTGAAATAATGTTATGTTAAAGTTAGTGGCAGTTTGAGATTTATGCTGCTGACCCTAAATGATTTTTAAGCAATTAAGCAGGGTCGGCCTTTCAAACGTGTTTTTGGAGCAGTAACTACAATTGGCCACGTGCCTCGCATGTACCAGGAACAGCGTTAAACTAATGAAATCCAATTACTCACTTAATCATCTCAAGAGCCATGCGGACTAGGAGTGTTTACCGCCATCTTTTGGATGGGAAACTATGGAGGCAAATGAGTCTGTAACTTGCCTGAGAAAACCTTATAAATACATGATGGAAATCACAGTTTGAGTACATGTCCATTTGGAAGCAAAGCTCATGCACTTTTGACCAATGACTCCTAAAGACTGGCACAGTCATTCCTTCTACAAGGATTTGGCAAACACAAGCTTTGGAGATGGAGGAGGGTATGCTGTGTAATTAGCCCAAACTAGGCAGTTCCTGCCTTCTAGGGGATGAGCACTTGGAAGAAGAGACGAGGTGCAGAGAGAGGCATCGATGCAGTGCTTATATGATCTGGTCTCCAGAGCTGTTGAGATCAACAGAGGACAGGCTAATGCTCCCAGGAAAAATTTCAGAATAACTCATATTCACTTATTGTAATCCTCCAACACTAGGTGAGGACTCATTATCCACAGCTGCTGCTGCTGCTGCTAAGTCGCTTCAGTCATGTCTGACTCTGTGCGACTCCATAGATGGCAGCCCACCAGGCTCCCCCATCCCTGGGATTCTCCAGGCAAGAACATTGGAGTGGGTTGCCATTTCCTTCTCCAATGAAGGAAAATGAAAAGTGAAAGTGAAGTTGCTCAGCCGTGTCCGACTCTTAGCGACCCCATGGACTACAGACTACCAGGCTCCTCTGTCCATAGGATTTTCCAGGCAAGAGTACTGGAGTGGGGTGCCATTGCCTTCTCCGCATGATCCACAGAAATATCTCTTAAACCTCTTTTCCATCCCAGCCACACTGCACCCCAAACCCCCTTCTCACTCTTAACTGATGCAGCTGTTTCCCTTCTTTTGTCTTTTGCATTAAAATTCCACATCCTGAAGCTCCAAACAGCAATTTGCTAGATGCACATAGACTATCCCCCAAGGAAATACTTAACATCCATGTATGTGGTCACACACACACACACACACACACACACACACACACAATTTTGCTAAGCATTTCAGGGAGTCCACAGACATCCTGAATCTTGTCCCAGTTTCTGAGTAAGAGCGCCCACCTTCGGTAATCTGAAAACCCATTTGCCAAAGGAAAAGAGCTTCTCCTCTTGTGAGTGAAATTTACATAAAATTTACATAAAAATAGGTGCGCGCCTTGCCTCCCAAACAACCAAACCCCATGCTTGCTGCTTCAGAAGCTCCTTGTTCTGCAGTTTCCAGCCTGGATGGAGAGAGAGAGAGTGCTCTGGACTTAGGAGAGGAGAGGACAAAGGCCTTAGCAGCGCTCTAGCTGTAGAAACTCCAGCAGAAAGAGCTCGAGCCAACTCTCTCCTTTTATAGTCTGAATTTGAGTTCTTGATCCCTAAGGTGGTTTTAATTCAACCACATGCGATGGTTCTGGAGGCCAGCAGTTCTCAGCCACTGCATGGCGTCACCACTTCATGGCCATCAGTTATCAGGGACGTTGGAAAATAATCTGAGCCATTAGATTATTGTTATTTCAACTTTGGTGAAATAGCAAAGTTGGCAGATTATTTGCTTAAAAAATAAATGTGAGAACATTTAAGTTTCTCTCTATAAGCACCCTCCTTTCTATGGTTTGCTTTCACATGCACTTTCCTGCAGATGGGGAATGAGTGGAAATGGACAGTGGGAACCATCTGGGGAAATTGAAGGCAAAAGGAGAAGGGGGCGGCAGAGGATGAGATGGCTAGATAGCATCGCAGACTCAGGGGGCATGAATTTGAGCAAATTCTGGGAGATAATGGAGGACAGAGGAGCCCGGCCTGTTGCAGTCCATGGGGTCCTCAAAGAGTCGAATGTTACTTAGCAACTGAACGAACAACCTTCTGGGCAATTCAGCACAACCCTGGATACCCACAGTCTTACCCTTCATCGTTACTGATTCTTCGTGTTTAAAATATAGACATATATTTATGCTAACCCCAAGATTTGCTCTGCTAATCCTAAGATTTTTTTGTCACCATTTTTCTCCTTCCAGAACAACGTTTCCCAAACCTCAGCTACTTTAATATCACCTTCAAGATTTTTACCCTCTCTTCAGTGATACAATTTTATTTTTTTAAGGATTTGCTCTAACAGTCATCCCTCTGTAGCCTTGGCCCAGGCAATCATGGTCACAAAATCATGAGGCTGAGTGTTTATTAGTGCATCTTCAAGGTGCACTAATGTAAGTGCTGCTGCTGCTGCTAAGTCACTTCAGTCGTGTCCAACTCTGTGCGACCCCATAGACGGCAGCCCACCAGATTCCTCCGTCCCTGGGATTCTCCAGGCAAGAACACTGGAGTGGGTTGCCATGTCCTTCTCCAATGCATGAAAGTGAAAAGTGAAAGGGAAGTCGCTCAGTCGTGTCCGACTCTTCGTGACCCCATGGACTGCAGTCCTCCATCCATGGGATTTTCCAGGCAAGAACACTGGAGTGGGAATGTAAGCGCACAACTTTAAAATTCACCATCCGTGTTCCCTCAAAACTTGTTCCCTACACCCGCACGCGCTGCGATCACCACATTTCTGAGGATGCACTGTTGTGGTAGGTGCCATCATGAGTCAAAGAGATTAGCTTTTACCCATTTATCCTTTTGTAAATTCCAGTTCCTTTAAAGCCACCCATCAGCTGGCTACTATGTGCCAGGCACTGGCCTGCCCAGGTGCACTGCATTTAATCCTGGCAACAGAACTCTGAGGTTGCTATTGCTATTCCCATTTTACAGAGAGGTCTAAGAGTCGTGCCAAGGTCATACAGCCTGTGACTACCAGGAGGACAGAGCCAGCCGTCTCATCTCAGGGTAGTGAGAAATCACCAGCCATAATGGAGGTTCTGGGGAGCCTACTTGAGTGCTCGGGTGTGGTGTGTCGCGTGTCAGTCACTCAGTCGTGTCCCACTCTTTTCGACCCTGTGGACTGTAGCCCTCCAGGCTCCTCTGTCCATGGGATTCTGGACAAGAATACTGGAGTGGTAGCTATTCCCTTCTCCAGGAGATCTTCCCAACCCAGGGATGTCCAGGGTGTCCTTCATTGCAAGCAGATTCTTTACCATCTAAACCACCAAGGAAGCCCAAGTACTTGGATACTGGGCTTCTTATTTTTAATTAAATTTTTTTTTAAATTTTTAACATTTAAATGATTTATATTTTTAAATTACAAAATTTTAATTTTTAAATTCATTTTTTATTTTTAAAATTAAAAAAAATTTTTTTTAGATTACTGGGTTTCTAAAGTGACTCCAGCTCCTTTAAACAGTCAAACTGCAGTGAGGACAGTTTGTTTGGGAAATATGTCACTGTGTTCCAGCAGCCTAGATTCTTTCCAAGAGTTTTTCAAAAATGCAGCAGAATAAATATCAGATTCTTTATTGCCCACCCCATAATAGGAATATAACTTATTACCATCAGAGCACCAGCCTTTCGGCAGCCTCCGTAAATCTGGTGCTCCAATTGACTCCATATGCATTTAGGCAAAACCCAGCCCACGTAGGGGAGCAGTAGATGTAATTGGAATATGGAGCAGGGCTTTTGGATTAATCGTATTCTGAATATTAACTGTGTATTATGCTGATTTCCTTATAAATATATTCAGAAGCCCCAGCGTGTGTACCTGACTTGGGCTCATACAATCAGAATAGCAAATATCCTGAATGTGGGGGTTGGGAGCCATCCCAACTGCAGTGTATGAGGCTGGGTTTCATCTCCCCTGAGAAAAAGAATATTTCAGCCCTCTCCAGGAGGCCTCAACACACAGTGCCTGGTTTCTGACACCAGCGGAAGAAGCAATGTTTGTTTTCAGTTGCCTGGTTCGGAACAGATTTTGTCAAAGAACAAGACTGTGTTTTACACTGATTTCTTGGAGGATTTTTTTTCTGCTCTAGAACTTCTTTGGGAATAAGTTACTCTGTACAATTGTCTTTACTGGTTGTGGTGGGCGGCAGGGGTTGGAAGATGTGGATGAGGAAATAGGATGGAGAACAGTGTGACCAAGACTGAAGCTTACAAGGAAAGTCCTGAATGACTCCTGGGTCAGCCAAGGGCACTGCCAGGGTGACCCTATTCCATGAGATCAGACAGTAACCTCCGCTGAGTGTCACACAAGCAGGGGTTGAACCCAAAGAATATTCTCTAGCACTCCCAGCAACTCTGAGAGTTTAGGTTTTAAGAAACCCATTCCACAGATGTAGAAACTGAGACTTGGACACTTTTTTTTTTTTTGCTTTGAGGAAACATGAATAAATAAGTCATGAGAGGAGGACCTGGACTCAGGCACAAAGGAAGGTTGACACCAAAAAACTCAGCAATCAAGAACAATGATATTCCAATGCCGTATCTTTCAATTAATTACTGCAAAAAAAAAAAATCCATGATGAACAAAATATCAACACCTTAAGACAGGATTCATAACAGTGCTTTGCTGAGCCATAGTGAAGCCTAGGGCAAAAGGAAATATCCGTAATACTGATTTTGTCTTTATTTATCTTGTTAGTGAATCTTTTCGGCTTCTTGTTAAATTTTGTGCCTGAGGTGGGTACCTTGCTCGCTTCACCCTAGATCTGGCCCTGTGTGGGAGCCAGAATTATCTCCCTTAATCACAGGTGTGATCACACAGCAGGGCTCTGATCATATCTCTCCGGGGGGTCCCTGTTACCTTCGGGAAAGCGTCCAGGTGCCCACAGTGGGCTCGGAGAGGATTCCATGATTGCGGGGGCGCAGACGTCAGCAGGCCCTGGAGCAGGCTGTGCGATTTACATTCAGCAGGCTGAGGACACTGGCTCCAGACTTGGACTGGGTTTGGATCCTATCCTGGTTGTTGTTGTCCAGTCATTAAGTCGTGTCCAGCTCTCTGCGCCCCCATGGACTAAAGCACACCAGGCTTCCCCATCCTTCCCCATCTCCTGGAGTTTTCTCAAATTCATGTCCATTGCATTGGTGATACCATCCAGCCATCTCATCCTCTGCTGCCCCCTCCTCCTCCTGCCCTCAATCTTTCCCAGCATCAGGGTCTTTTCCAATGAGTCAGCTCTTTGCATCAGGTGGCCAAAGTATTGGAGCTTCGGCTTCAGCATCAGTTCTTCCATTGAATATTCAAGGGTGATTTCCTTTAGAATTGACTGGCTGGATCTCCTTGCAGTCCAAGGGACTGTAAAGAGTCTTCTCCAGCACCATAGTTTGAAAGCATCAATGCGCTGGCACTCAGCCTTATTTATGGTCCAACTCTCACATCCGTCTGTACATGACTGCCGGAAAAACCATAGCTTTGACTATAAAGACCTTTGTTGGCAAAGTGTATTCTCTCACTTACTAGCAGTGTGATTTTGGATGATACACTAAGAGTCCCAGGGTCTCAGTTTTCTCACCTGAAAGAGGGTGAAACAGTCATTCGGGGTCCCACAGAGTTGTTGAGNCTTTGTTGGCAAAGTGTATTCTCTCACTTACTAGCAGTGTGATTTTGGATGATACACTAAAAGTCCCAGGGTCTCAGTTTTCTCACCTGAAAGAGGGTGAAACAGTCATTCGGGGTCCCACAGAGTTGTTGAGAAAATTCAATAATTAAAAACAAGACAGCATCTAACACATGGTAAGTGCTCAATTAATTCATTCAACAAACATTTGTTAAGCATCTGCTGTGTGCCAGGTATACGGTACTGGAGCTTGGGGGCTCAATACATGCTATTTATTATTATTGCTATTATTTAATCCTCACAGCAGCTCACAAGGTAGGTGCCACTATTTTCCTCCTCAGTTTACAGGTGAGGAGACGGAGCCTCAGAGGGATTAGGTAACACACCCAAGCCAAGCCAATAATTAAATTGAAAGATAGGGTAGGACCCCAGTAGATGTGGCCTCAAAGTCCGCAGGGTTCTTAGTGTGGGCTCTCAGAG
>SJYW01043839.1:0-27888 GCA_006410735.1 Raphicerus campestris
CAGAATTGTGTTAGTTTCTGCCTAACATCAACATGAATCAGAAATTCTTGATGTTCATAACCTTTTTAGAGTTTCTGGGATTATGCTTCCCTTTTTAACTGGCTTTTCTTTGTCTAGACCAACTATATAGGATTGACTTATCTGAAAAGAAAAAACAAATTATTTCAATAACTTTGAAAAATGATTGCACACAAATGGAAAACATTCAGCACTTTGTAATCTAAATAGGGGCCTTCCTGGTAACTCAGTGGTAAAGAATCTGCCTGCAAATGCAGGAGATGGGGATTCGATCCCTGGGTCAGGAAAATGTCCTGGACAAAGAGATGGCAATCCACACCAATAGTCTTGCCTGGGAGATGCCATGGACAGAGGAGCCTGGCTGGCAACAGTCCATGGGGTTGTGGAAGAGTTGGAAATAACTTAGAGACTAAATAAGAACAAATAATCTCAATATTGTGGGACACTTCTATGGATGAACAGTGGCAAATTTCTAGTTTATTATATCTATTTTTAATTGATTTATATGCAGACTCAAATTTACAAGAAACTGAAAAAGGATTTTTAAAAAACAAGACTAGCCTAATAGGTTACAGTTCACGGGGTCGCAAAGAGTTGGACATGACTGAGTGACTTCACCTCAATGTTTGAAAACAAGTCAAATAGCAATAATCTAGTGAATTCTTTTATAGTTAAATCTATATTATTTAACAGCAGGAAACCTAGAAAAATCACAATTTATTAAGCTGAGAGTGATAAATATCATAACTTATAATGAAGGTTTTTTCAGTTAATTTAGGTTTAAATATGTTTTGAAGTNAGTCAAATAGCAATAATCCAGTGAATTCTTTTATAGTTAAATCTATATTATTTAACAGCAGGAAACCTAGAAAAATCACAATTTATTAAGCTGAGAGTGATAAATATCATAGCTTATAATGAAGGTTTTTTCAGTTAATTTAGGTTTAAATATGTTTTGAAGCGCACAAATAATCAATTATTCATGTCATTAAATTTAGGGCTTCATGTATTTTAAAATACTATGGTAACTTTAATGCCCCAATAGTAATTTTGAGGAAAAGATTATTGGTAAAGCACTTAGGCAGCAAGGAGATCAAACCAGTCAATCCTANTGAAGTGCACAAATAATCAATTATTCATGTCATTAAATTTAGGGCTTCATGTATTTTAAAATACTATGGTAACTTTAATGCCCCAATAGTAATTTTGAGGAAAAGATTATTGGTAAATCACTTAGGCAGCAAGGAGATCAAACCAGTCAATCCTAAAGGAAATCAACTCTGAATATTCATTGGAAAGACAGATGCTGAACTTGAAGCTCCAATATTTTGACTACCTGATGCAAAGAGCCAACTCTTTGGAAAGTATCTTGAAGCTGGGAAAGATTGAAGGCAAGAGGAGAAGGGGCCAGTAGAGGATGAGTTTGTTGGATGACATCGCTAACTCAGTAGACAAGACTTTGAGCAAGCTCCAGTAGATGGTGAAGGACAAGGAAGCCTATTG
The DNA here is from genome assembly GCA_006410735.1 of Raphicerus campestris. Classification (NCBI taxonomy): domain Eukaryota; kingdom Metazoa; phylum Chordata; class Mammalia; order Artiodactyla; family Bovidae; genus Raphicerus; species Raphicerus campestris. The sequence goes on from SJYW01043839.1 coordinate 1,522, forward strand.
TGCTGCAGTCCATGGTGTCACAAAGAGATGGACACTGTTTAGCTATTTTTAATAAGAATTAAATATTAACATTAAAAGAAGTAGACAGGATTTTACCTACCAGAGTGCCTACTCACTTACTACCTATTTCTCATGGCAGCAAAGATGCATAATTCTCTTTTTGTTTTTATGAGGTAAAGAAACAATTTTAACTTTCCTTGGGTAGTGGAAAGCAGATTTGAAGATTTATAGTGACTGTTTCTTAAAGGCCTTTGAGGGTTATGTGCACTTTGCTGCACTCTGCATGATCTGCTGTTTTGTTTCACCTACTGCTTCGCTTCCTCATTTCTCAGGAATAAGAACTCTGTGTTGCAGTATTCCATCATCACCTCGCTTTGAGTCTTTTCTTTGAGTATTTCTTCTTGAATTTTATGAAGTTGCTTTATTTTTACTTTTAACTGTTAAGCATCTGGAAGATCAATGGTTAAATAGTCATGTAAAAAGAGAATGAAAAAACTCTAAAAGCAGAGATTTGGGGTAGTCAAAAAGTAGAAAAAAATGATTATAATTAATTCAATACGGGTAACAAATGCTTTGGCCATCTGATGCAAAGAACTGACTTATTGGAAAAGGCCCTGATACTGGGCAAGATTGAACGCAGGAGGCGAAGGGGAGGACAGAGGATGAGATGATTGGATGGCATCACTGACTCAATGGACATGAGTTTGAGCAAACTTCAGGAGTTGGTGATGGACAGGGAAGCCTGGCATGCTACCATCCACGGAGTCACAGAGAGTGGGACACAACTGAGAGACTGAACTGAACTGGACAAATGCCTAATTAAGACTTACTATGTACAAGGCACTTAATGCGTGCTCTATTAATGTATTTAATTCTCCAAAAAAATTGTGAGAAAATTTTCTTTCATTTAAAAGACAAGAAAACTGATTTTAAAGGCTAAATAGGTTCCAACAGTCACTTGTAAATACTTTTACACATATAACTGGTAAATTATATATTGTCTTTGTCTATATAGCTCTTGAAATATGGGAATTTTCATTTAGTATTTGTAAAATAAATGCAATAGTTAACAAATTAATAAACTTTAATCAAGTTTAGAAATCAGGAGATAGAAGCTATTGAACTTTGCAAATGGAATGCTGACTTTATTATTAATAACAAAATTAAAGGAGAATTCATGAAATATAGGAGAAGTGACCTTAGAATTCATCCTTTGATGGTAAAGTGGGTAGTACAGAGCAATGTGGAAGGAAGACATTCAGCTCAGTTCAGTCGCTCAGTCGTGTCTGACTTTTTGCAACCCCATGAATCACAGCACACCAGGCCTCCCTGTCCATCACCAACTCCTGAAGTTCACTCAAACTCACCTCCATCCAGTCAGTGTTGCCATCCAGCCATCTCATCCTCTGTTGTCCCCTTCTCCTGCCCCCAATCCCTCCCAGCATCAGAGTCTTTTCCAATGAGTCAACTCTTCGCATGAGGTGGCCAAAGTACTGGAGTTTCAGCTTTAGCATCATTCCTTCCAAAGAAATCCCAGGGCTGATGATCTTTAGAATGGACTGGTTGGATCTCCTTGCAGTCCAAAAGACTCTCAGGAGTCTTCTCCAACACCACAGTTCAAAAGCATCAATTCTTCGGCACTCATCTTTCTTTACAGTCCAACTCTCATATCCATACATGACCACTGGAAAAACCATAGCCTTGACTAGACGGATTTTGTTGGCAAAGTAATGTCTCTGCTTTTCAATATGCTATCTAGGTTGGTCATAACTTTTCTTCCAAGGACTAAGCGTTTTTTAATTTCATGGCTGCAATCACCATCTGCAGTGATTTTGGAGCCCCCCAAAAAGAATAAATAAAATTAATAAAATTAAAAAATAATAAGAAGACATTAAGAACAATGAATCAGGAAATTTAGATTAATGAATGTAGAAATGCTTGCTCCTACATTACAGTCACACAAACATGAACTTCTAACAGATTGAAGGCTTAAATGCAAAAGCTAAAACTATGAAATGAATGGAAGAAAATATGAGCTATACCTTAATGGGAAAAATGGGAGAATATCTTCATGATATAAACATATTTCATTATAAAATTTTTTGAAAATAAGCCATGAGATAATTTGCTAGATTAAATTATATCAAATTTAAGGATTTTTAGATATTTTTATGATAATGGTCACTATCTACATATATATCAAAAATTTCCTAGTCTCTCCAGTAGCTAGATTTGGGAACTGTGTCTTATTTTGGGCAATGGGCTGTATGCCAAATTAACATGTGTTACTTCTGTTAAAACACACTTAGAAAAGAGTATGGTTAAACCATAATTTCTATCTCCTTTTCTCTGTATCAGTGGAGATCATATTTAAAATGGTAGTGCCAACAAATGGAGACCTCTTAAACTCCCCACTCTGAAAGGACTCTTTGCCTGACCAGAACTATCACAAACTTTGGATGATATTCTATATTAAAGCACTTAGATTTTGAAATCGTTCATGAATAGCCTGCTGTCTCCTGACGATTATACCCATCAACAAAGGCTAGAAGATGATCTTCTATCTAAAACCAAAAGAAAAATTAAATGTAATATAAAGTGAACTCTTAGAAGTCAACAAGAAAGGCATAAGAAATATAATAAAACCAATGAGCAAAGGACAGTAATATAAAATTCAAAACACAGAATAATGAAATTTCTAACAAATGTTTGATTCTAATTCACTAGGAAGTTTATCAATGTGAATTTTAAAAATGGTAATGCTGAAGACAAATAGTGGATAATAGCCAGTGTTAGGCTGAAGAAATATTGGGAGTTTCGTATACTTCTATTGAGAGTTTAAATAATTGCAGTTGTAGAAAGTGTTTTTTTCAGAACTTAGTAAAAGTATAATTTGGGGTCTAGAAATTCCACTCCTGAGCATAGATTCCCACTCGGTCCAGTAACTCCTTCTTGTCTGTTTATAAAAGAAGATTCTCATTCTCTATGGAACAGATTTAAACATGTAGCAAATTAAATCATAGAAAATTGTTAGTAGGTAGAAAAAAAGACTATATGTGTGTGTGTGTGTGTGTGTATGTATAGCAAAGTCATAAAAACATAATATTGAGAAATGAAATATTTAGATACAAATATCAATAGCATTTATGTTGATTATAAAATATGTACAATAGTATATTTAAAGGCATATATCAAATAATAGGCATATAACTATAAGGGAGGAAGCAATGGGAGTATGGCATAAGAATGAAAGAAAAGATATTTTTTTATCAGTGCTTTATATTTTTCTATATATAGGTCTTTTCTTTCTTAGATAAAAATTTTCCTAGTTCTTTTATTCTTTTCATCACAATGGTGAATGGAATTGTTTCCTTAATTTCTATTTTCTCATTGTTACTGTATGAGAATGCAAAGGATTTCTGTGTATTAATTTTATATCCCGCAACTTTACTATATTCATTGATTAACTCTGGTAATTTTCTGGTGGTGTCTTTAGGGTTTTCTATGTATAGGCTCATGTCATCTGCAAACAGTGAGAGTTTTACTTCTTTTCCAATCTGTATTTCTTTTATTTCTTTTTCTTCTCTTATTGCTGTGGCTAAAACTTCCAAAGCTATGTTGACTAATAATGGTGAGAGTGGGCACCCTTGTCTTATTCCTGACTTTAGAGGAAATGCTTTCAATTTTTTGCCATTGAGGATGATGTTTGCTGTGGGTTTATGGCTTTTATTATGTTGAGATATGTTCCTTCTATAACTGCTTTCTGGAGAGTTTTTATCATAGTGGGTGCTGAGTTTTGCAAATGCTTTCTCTGCATCTATTGAGATAATCATATGGTTTTTATCTTTCAATTTGTTAATGTGGTGTAGCACACTGATTGATTTGCAAATATTGAAGAATCCTTGCATCCCTGTGATAAAGCCCAGTTAGTCATAATGTCTGATCTTCTTAATATGTTGTTGGATTCTGTTTGCTAGAATTTTGTTGAGGATTTTTGCGTCTATGTTCATTAGTGATATTGACCTGTAATTTTCTTTTTGTTGTGGCATCTTTGTCTGATTTTGGTATTAGGGTGCTGGTGGCCTCATAGAATGAATTTGGGAGTTTACCTTCCTCTGCAATTTTCTGGAAAAGATTGAGTAGGATATATGATAGCTCTTCTCTAAATGTTTGGTAGAATTCACCTGTGAAGCCATCTGGTCCTGGGCTTTTGCTTGTTGGAAAATTTTTGATTAGCTTTGATTTCTGCACTTGTGATGGGTCTGATAAGATTTTGTATTTTTTCTGGGCTCAGTTTTGGAAAGTTATATTTTTTAAATTTAAATTTATTTATTTTAATTGGAGGTTAATTACTTTACAATATTGTATTGATTTTACCATACATCAACATGAATCCACCACGGGTATACATATGTTCCCCATCCTGAACTCCCCTCCCACATCCCTTCCCACACCATCCCTCTGGGTCATCCCAGTGCTCCAGCCCCAAGCATTCTGTATCTTGCATCGAACCTGGACTGGTGATTCATTTCTTATATAATATTATACGGTTCAATGCCATTCTCCCAAATCATCCCACCTTCTCCCTCTCCCACAGAGTACAAAAGACTGTTCTATATATCTGTGTCTCTTGCTGTCTCACATCCAGGGTTATCATTACCATCTTTTAAATTCCATATATATGCATTAGTATACTGCATTGGTGTTTTTCTTTCTGGCTTATTTCACTCTGTATAATGGGCTCAAGTTTCATCCACCTCATTAGAACTGATTCAGATGTATTCTTAATGGCTGAGTAATACTCCATTATGTATATGTACCACAGCTTTCTTATCCATTCAACTACTGATGGACATCTAGGTTGCTTCCATGTCCTGATAAACAGTGCTGCGATGAACATTGGGGTACATGTGTCTCTTTCAAATCTGGTTTCGTCATTGTGTATGCCCAGCAGTGGGATTGCTGGGTCATAAGGCAGTTCTATTTCCAGTTTTTTAAGGAATCTCCACACTGTTCTCCATAGCGGCTGCACTAGTATGCATTCCCACCAACAATGTAAGAGGCTTCCCTTTTCTCCACATCCTCTCCAGCATTTATTGCTTCTAGACTTTTGGATTGCAGCCATTCTGACTGGTGTGAAATGGTACCTCATTGTGGTTTTGATTTGCATTTCTCTGATAATGAGTGATGTTGAGCATATTTTCATGTGTTTGTTAGCCATCTGTATGTCTTCTTTGGAGAAATGTCTATTTCGTTCTTTGGCCCATTTTTTGATTGAATGTGAATATGAATGTGAAGTCGCTCAGTTGTGTCCAACTCTTTGTGACCCCATGGACTGTAGCCCACCAGGCTCCTGCGTCCATGGGATTCTTCAGGCAAGAATACAGGAGTGGACTGCCATTTCCTTCTCCAGAGATTTTTTGNGGAGTGTCTTTAATTTCATGACTGCAGTCACAGAGAAATGTCTGTTTTCCCACTTTTTGATTGGATTGTTTGTTTTTCTGGCATTGAGTTGTATGAGCTACTTGTGTATTTTGGAACTTAATCCTTTGTCAGTTGTTTCATTTGCTATTATTTTCTTCCTTTCTGAGGGTTGTCTTTTCACTTTTCTTATAGTTTCCTTTGCTGTGCAAAAGCTCTTAAGTTTAATCAGGTCCCACTTGTTTTCTTTTGTTTTTATTTCAGTTGCTCTAGGAGGTGGGTCATAGAGGATCTTGCTTTGATTTATGTCATTGAGTGTTTTGCCTATGTTTTCCTCTAAGAGTTTTATGGTTTCTGGTCTTACGTTTAGGTCTTTAATCCATTTTGAGTTTATCTTTGTGTATAGTGTTAGGAAGTGTTCTAATTTCATTCTTTTACATGCAGTTGTCCCTTTTTCCCAGCACCATTTATTGAAGAGGCTGTCTCTGCCTCATTGTATATTCTTACCTCCTTTGTAAAAAATAAGGTACCATAGATGCATGGGTTTATTTCTGGGCTTTCTATCTTGTTCCATTGGTCTATATTTCTGTTTTTGTGCCAGTACCATACTGTCTTGATGACTGTAAGTTTGTCATATAATCTGAAGTCAGAAAAGTTGATTCCTCCAGCTCCATTCTTCTTTCTCAAGACTGCTTTGGCTATTTGGGGTCTTTTGTGTTGCCTTATGAATTGTGAAATTTTTTGTTCTAGTTCTGTGAANGTAGGTTTGTCATATAATCTGAAGTCAGAAAAGTTGATTCCTCCAGCTCCATTCTTCTTTCTCAAGACTGCTTTGGCTATTTGGGGTCTTTTGTGTTGCCTTATGAATTGTGAAATTTTTTGTTCTAGTTCTGTGAAAAATGTCATTGGTAATTTGATAGGGATAATATTGAAACTGTAGATTGCATTTGGTAATATAGTCATTTTCACAATATTGATTCTTCCTACCCAGGAACATGCAATATCTCTCTATCTGTTATGCCATCTTTGATTTCTTTCATTAGTGTCTTATAATTTTTTGTGTACAGTTCTTTTGTCTCCTTACTAGGTAGGTTTATTCCTAGATATTTGACTCTTTTTGTTGCAGTGGTGAAAGGGATTGAGTATTTTCTCTGATTTTTAATTGTTAGTATATAGAAATGCAAGGGATTTCCATGTATTGATTTTGTANGCTTTGGCTTCAGCATCAGTCCTTCCAATGAATATTCAGGATTGATTTCCTTTAGGATTGACTGGTTTGATCCCCTTGTTATCTAAGGGAATCTCAAGAGTCTTCTCCAGCATCACAATTCAAAAGCATCAGTTCTTCAGAGCTCAGTCTTCTTTATGGTACAACTCTCACTTCTGTACATGACTACCATAGCTTTGACGATATGGACTTTTCTCGACAAAGTAACGTCTCTGCTTTTCAACATTTGTTATTAAATCAAATTTGCTATTGTTTTATTAAAAAGTACCTTTCCTGGTGGTACAGATAATAAAGAATCTGCCTGTAATGTGGGAGACCTGGGTTCAGTCCCTGGGTCAGGAAGATCCCTTGGAGAAGGGAATGGCTACCCTCTCCAGTATTCTTGCCTGGATGGTCCAGAGACAGAAGAGCCTGGTGACTGCAGTCCATGGGTTCAAAAAGAGTCAGACAGGACTGAGTGAGCAACACTAGCACTTTCCACTTGGAGGCTCCATTATCTCCCAGCCTCATGTACAGAGCTCCCCTGTTCCCTTAAATCCCTAGACCCCCTCCAATCTCATTTTTTTATGAATAGATTATTAAGAAAACAATTGCCTTCAAGTATGCCAGACAGAAGAGGTCTAGGTCTGGATTGGTTAGTTTGCATATCAAAGCCATACTGTGGGCCGAGTCCTCTGCTATCTCTAAGAACTGGTTAGCCCCTGGAAGGGCAGTCTCTTCCCTGCCAGAAAGGTTTTTTAAGATGTCAAAATATCACAGTACACAAAAATTAAAATATATGCAGTACTGTTACTGAAAGATGTGTGCAATCTGGCTGTAACTGCTCAAAAGCAAATAACCAGGCCAGGTTGGTACAAAGGAAAGTTTGGTTTATTTCAGATGCTGACAACTGGTGGTGAGAGTGGGTGAACATCTGTCCAAAGATCAACCTCTCCCCTCTGGCAACAAGAGGGTCAAATCCTTTTATAGACAGAAGGTGGAGGTGATAGAATTCCAGCTGAGCTATTTCAAATCCTAAAAGTTGATGATGTTAAAGTTCTGCACTGAATATACCAGCAAATTTGGAAAAGTCAGCAGTAGCCACAGGACTGGAAAAGGTCCGTTTTCATTCCAATCCCAAAGAAGGGCAATGCCAAAGAATGTTCAACCTACCAAACAACTACACTCATTTCCTGTGCTAGTAAGGTTATGCTCAAAATCCTTCAAGCTAGGCTTCAGTAGTACATGAACCAAGAATTTCCAGGTATACAAGCTGTATTTAGAAAAGGCAAGAGGAACAGAGATAAAATTGCCAGCATTCACTGGATCGTAGAGAAAGCAAGGGAATTCCAGAAAAACATGTACTTCTGCTTCTTTAATTATGCTAAAACTTCTGACTGTGTGACTCACAACAAACTGTGGAAAATTCTAAAAGGGATGAGAATACAGACCATCTTACCTGTTTCCTGAGAAACTTGTATGCAAGTCAAGAAGCAAGTTAGAACCTTACATGGAACAACTGACTGGATCTAAATTGAAAAAGGAGAACAACAAGGCTGTTTATTGTCACTCTGTTTATTAAACTTGTATACAGTGCACATAAGGCTATTTACTGTCACTCTGTTTATTAAAGTTATATGCAGAGTACATCATGTGAAATGCCAAGCTGGATGAGTTACAAGCTGGAACAAGATTGCTTGGAGAAACAGCAACAACCTCAGATTTGCAGATGATACCACCTTAATGGCAGGAAACAAAAAGGAACCTCAAGAGCCTCTTGATGAGGATGAAAGAGGAAAGTGAAAAAGCTGAGCTTAAAGCTCAATATTAACAAAACTAAGATCATGACATGTGGTCCCATCACTTCATGGCAAATAGAAGAGGAAAAGGTAGAAGCAGTGACAGATTTCCTCTTCTTGGGGTCTAAAATCACTCAGATGGTGACTGCAGCTGTGACATTAGAAGACAATTGCTTCTTTGCAGGAAAGCTATGACAAACCTAGAGTGTATTAAAAAAAAGGAAAGACATCATTTTATCAACAAGTTCCACATAGTCAAGGTTACGGTCTTTCCAGTAGTCATATACAGATATGAGAGTTGGACAATAAAGAAGGCTGAATGCCGAAAAATTTGATGCTACTGAATTATGGTGCTGGAAAAGACTCTTGAGAGTCCCTTGGACTGCAGGGAGATCAAACCAGTCAATCTTAATGGAAATCAGTCCTGAATACTCATTGGAAGGACTGATGCTGAAGCTGAAACTCCAGTACTTTGGCCACTTGATCCTTAAAGCCAAAGCCAACTCAGTGGAAAAGATCCTGAAGTTGGGAAAGATTGAAGGCAGGAGGAGAAGTAGATGACAGAGGATGAGATGGTTGGATGGCATCACCGATTCAAAGGACACGAACTTGGGCATGCTTCAAGAGATGGTGAACGACACGGAGGAGGCATGTGATGCAGTCCATTGGATTGCAAAGAGTCAAGACACAACTCAGTGACTGAACATCAACAACTGTATAAGTTTAAAATGTAGATCTTAATGATTTAACTTATGTACATCATTAAGTCATTGCTACAGCAATTTTAGTGAACATCCATTATTTCATATAGATTCGAAATTAAAGAAATAGAAAAATACTTTTTCATTGTGATGAAAACTCAGAATTTACCTTCTTAACTTTCATATATAACTTACAACAGTGCTAATTATGTTAATTGTGTGTGTGTGTGTGTGTGTGTGTGTGTGTGTGTTATGGTCTAAACTATATCTCATTCAAAATTCATATGTTGAAACTCTCATAATTAGAACCTCAGAATGTGACTAATTTTGAGAAGAGGCTTGTTATATTGGAATATTATACTGGAGCTAATCCAATTTCACTGGTGTCCTTATAACAAGAGGAGATTTGGAAATGCATAGTGACACGTTGGATGCTCATGAATAGAAAAAAACACCATGTGAAGTTATAGGTATAAGGTTGCCATCTGCAGCCAAGGAGAGAGGTCTTAGGAGAACCAAAACCTGCCAACACCTTGATCTTGGATGCCTCATGCCTGGGTCTTCTCAAGTGGATTTATAATTAATGGGTGAAAATTTCATCATGGAGTACAAAAGAGTAATAGCTATATGAAAGCATGGATTAAAAATTCATTTTCTCCTGTTTCAATTTTTGTCATTTTATGATTTTTATATTTAATTTGTAAATGTGATTGTGATTCCCATGCTAAAATTCAATAAATGGCTTGTTGAAGCACATATCACAAGAGTATATAGTAGAAATGTCTACTAAAAGTAGAAAGAAGCATCTTAAAAAGTTCACATATTCAACATTACAAATTTGCAAAACTTCACACTTAACATTCCATCTACAATTATCTGCACCATAGTGAAATTCCTGTATTCATTTTGGATATTTCTTGATGCAAAAAAAAAAGGAAAAATTAATACTTTGAAGAAAAACTAGATACAACTATAAATACTATGGAAACATTTTTGGAGGACCTAGTTAAAGAAAATCCTAAAATCTCAAGTAATCTGGAATTTTCAAAATTTCATTGAACTATTAAATAAAGAAAGCTAGAAATCCTTATATAGTAATTCTTTATTGTCTCTCTTACATGGAAAACAGAATGGTTTTATTTCATGTTGTAGAGAGAAATTTTTAACATTTAAGATTTCAAATACAGTTAAAACAGGATGGGGTCGCTAAGAGTCAAACATGACTGAGCGACTTCACTCTCACTTTTCACTTTCATGCATTGGAGAAGGATATGGCAACCCACTCCAGTGTTCTTGCCGGGAGAATCCCAGGGACGGGGGAGCCTGGTGGGCTGCTGTCTATGGAGTCACATGGAGTTGGACACGACTGAAGTGACAGCAGCAGCAGCAGCAGCAGCAGCAGGAGTTAAGCCACACGAGAGGGCGAGGGTGGGATGATTTGGGAGAATGGCATTGAAATGTATAATATCATATGTGAAACGAATCACCAGTCCAGGTTCGATGCATAATACAGGATACTTGGGGCTGGTTCACTGGGATGACACAGAGGGATGGGATGGGGAGGGAGGTGGGAGAGGGGTTCAGGATGGGGAACCCGTGTACATTGATGGCGGATTCATGGCAATGTATGGCAAAACAATGCAATATTGTAAAATAATTAGCCTCCAATTAAAATAAATTAATATTTTTAAAAAAATTTAAAAAGTTAATTACTTATGGGTCACTCCCTCTTAGAAACAAGCGCATACTAAAGTGTGCCTTCATCTCTTAGGATATTGATTGGAACGTATTTAATGTCAATATATATAAGCAGTCGAAGTGCTTGGTTGACTCATATCCTGTTTCCTAGAGGCAGAGTTCAAAACTGGAGTTAGAAGTCTCTTCAGTCTTTCTTGTATGTAGCCCACTGATGAAGAGTAAGTTTTGGAACTTAGGGCCACAGTGCATTATATTAATTTTTCCATCCTCTGATGTTGTTTCTTCTTTTTATATATTGCTGTCCCCATATATTAATAATAAAGACAATCTCAGTACCATCAAAATCCTTGCTATCACTTATGCAACTCTTGTTACTCAGTGTTCAGAAAGAGGAAATTACATTTCATCATAATTAAACTGGTAATAAAACCAAAGCATGTAAATTACTATAGTATGTGAATTTTTATGACCTTGATTTGGGTTAAAATACTTATCTTTCTCTAATGTACCATAATGTTTCATTAGCTAAAACTTTTGCACTCTCCTTGCTTCCCTCTTAGAAACAGGCCTCTCCTTTCTTCATTATTTCTTTTTCCATCATCAAAAAGAAAGTTTGGAATGGCTTAATGTTCTTCTGGTTCCACACTGCCTATCAACTACCATTCTGTTCACAACATCTCAAGTACTCCCACTTTGTATCCTTGTCACAATTATCTATTAACTTGAGAGTCACAATTTGATATTTTACATAGATTATTATACTTGACTCACTTTCTTATCAACTTCATAGGCTACCGTCATCAGAATATCCATATGCACTACTGTCACCATTGTAGCCAGCCATATGGTTAGATCCTGCCATTTAATGTTTTTTAAATCATTTCCCTACTTTGGAAGAATTTTCGTATGACTACAAACTGGATGAAGGCTTTCACACTATTTTCCACATATTGAAATTTAAAATTTCTCTCATCAGATCATCCTTCTTTTACCCTCTTTTCAATCACTGCATTGAATTCAGTCTTCAAAGCTATTCATTACATCTTCTTAAATATCGCCATCTTCTAGTTACTTTAGGCTTTCAATTGCTCTTTTTCAGATGCTTTAGCTCATTCTCAACAGAATCTCATATCCCAATTCCTTCAACTATACTTACTTTTGCCAGCTTCTAACTGTAGTTCGAACAATGGTCTATTTGCATTATTTGGATAAAATTACATAATCTGGAAAAACTGATAGCATTTAACCTGAAATAAACCCTCAACTGCTGCTTAGCTGTCTTTTCACTAATTCCTAGTTTGTTAAATCTTCTGTTTTGCTCTGTGGCTTGTCTCAGCCACTTCCTTTCACTCAGTGAAGCAAAACGAAACCAAAAAAACTGTGCCATTAAAAAGTGAACATATTTGAGAACTTGTTCAAACACAACTATAGGTTCACTATTCCTAGAAAATTTCTCCACAGTCTCAGAAATGTGCTGCAACTCCAGCCAAGGCAGTCATGTCCATTTGTACTGCTACCACTGTATCTGAAACTCACAACCTCATTATCCTTTCCTTTTTTCCACCATCACCACTTACCCCTCTCAGTAATCCTAAAAAGACATTTAAAAATAGTCTCTGTCCAAAAGAAGATATTAATTTTTAAAATTCTCCTTTGCCTGGGAATAAAGTAAAGAAACACGGCAAATCCTACATCAGCCATGAGACTAAGTTCAGAATCAGCTGTCATAAACCACTTTGATAGTGCTATGTAACACTGATAGGATATAATGAAAATGACAGCTTTACTCTGTGATCTACATTCCCTTAAAGCACAGTCCCAGTCTAATTTTGAGAAACTCTGCTCCTCATACTGCAAGTTCATATTAAACAATAAAAGTCAAGAGAAATTATCACACTAAAAGAAGGCTAAAGAGATATAAGAAGTAAATATGATGTGGTACCCTACATGAAACCCTGAAAGAGAAAAATAATTAGGTAAAATAAGCAAACGTGTGTGTGTGTGTGTGTGCTCTGTTGCTTAGTCGGGTCTCTTTGTGACTCCATGGACTGTAACTCACTAGGCTCCTCTGTCCATGGAACTTACTCCAGGGCACCTTGGCAACCTAGGGATTCAGCCAGTGTTTCTTGAATGCCCTGTACTGACAACTGGATTCTTTACCAATATGCTACCTGGGAAGCTCAAACAAACCTTCTCCAGGGGATCTTCCTGCCCGAAGAATTGAACACACATCTCCTGCATTGGCAAGTGGATTCTTTACTCATGAACCACCCGAGAAGCCCCAAATACCAAACCCCCCACACACAAACACACAGGTTAATCTATTATTAATATATTGCTATTGCAATTACTCACAGTTGATGAATGAATGACACATTTTGTTAAATAGAATTTAAAGTTTATTTAAGAAAACTTGAATAAGCTAAAAATTCCATTTAATAAAAATGTATCAATATTAGTTCATCAAATATAAGTAAGAAATGTAAAGAGAAAGGGAAAGATACACCCAAATTAATGAAGAGCTACAGAAAATAGCAAGGAGAGATAAGAAAGTCTTCTTAAGTGAACAATGCAAAGATAAAGGAAAATAATAGAATAGGAAAGGCTAGAGATCACTTCAAGAAAATTGGAGATATCAAAGGAACATTTCATGCAAAGATGGGCACAATAAAAGAGAGAAATGTCGAGGACCTACCAGAAGCAGAAGAGATTAAGAAGAGGTGGCAAGAATATACAAAAGAGTATACAAAAAAGATCTTAATAACCCAGATAATCATAATGGTGTCATCACTCAGCTAGAGCCAGACACCCTGAAGTAAGAAGTCAAGTGGGCCTTAGGAAGTATGACCACAAACAAAGCTAGTGGAGGTGATAGAATTCCAGTTGAGCTATTTCAAATCCTAAAAGATTTGAAGGAACAGAAAGTGATCTTCCATGGTGGCAGTAAAGGAAAAAAACTTTCAAGAAGAAGACACAACATGTGTAAAGGCCCTGTGGCAGGGAGGGACATATTCAGTAACTGAAGAGGGATCATGTGACAGACCCCAAATGCAGTGCAGAATTTGAGATATTAAGTATGTTGTGCTTCACTTCGGAGCAACAATCAGTTCAGTCAGTTCAGTTCAGTTGCTCAGTCGTGTCCGACTCTTTGCGACCCCGTGAATCGCAGCACGCCAGGCCTCACTGTTCATCACCAACTCCCAGAGTTCACTCACACTCACGCCCATCGAGTCGGTGATGCCATCCAGCCCTCTCATCCTCTGTCATCACCTTCTTCGCCTGCACTCAATCCCTCCCAGCATCAGAGTCTTTTCCAATGAGTCAACTCTTTGCAGGAGGTGGCCAAAGTATTGGAGTTTCACCTTTAGCCACTGTAGCATCATTCCTGCCAAAGAACATCCAGGATTGATCGCCTTTAGAATGAATTGGTTGGATCTCCTTGCAGTTCAAGGGACTCTCAAGAGTCTTCTCCAACACCACAGTTCAAAAGCATCAATTCTTCAGTGCTCAGCTTTCTTCACAGTCCAACTCTCACATTCATACATGACCACTGGAAAAACCATAGCCTTGACTAGCTGGAACTTTGTTGGCAAAGTAATGTCTCTGCTTTTGAATATGCTATCTAGGCTGGTCATAACTTTCCTTTCAAGGAGTAAGTGTCTTTTAATTTCATGGCTGCAGTCACCATCTGCAGTGATTTTGGAGCCCCCCAAAAATAAAGCCTGACACTGTTTCCCCTGTTTCCTCATCTATTTCCCAGGAAGTGATGGGACCAGATGCCATGATCTTCGTTTTCTGAATGTTGAGCTTTAAGTCAACTTACTCACTTTCCTCTTTCACTTTCATCAAGAAGCTGAAAAAGGTCAGTTTTCATTTCAATCCCAAAGACAGGCAATGCCGAAGAATGTTCCGTGGTGGTTCAGATGGTAAAGAATCTGCCTGCAGTGCAGGAGACCTGGGTTCAATCCCTGGGTCAGAAAGAACCCCTAGAGAAGGGAATGGCAACCCACTCCAGTATTCTTGCCTGGATAATTCCATGGATAGAGGAGCCTGGTGGGCTGCAGTCCATGGAGTTGCAAAGAGCTGGACATGACTGAGCAATTCACACACACACACACACACACACACACATATACAATGTTCAAACTACAGTACAATGGTGCTTATTTCACATGCTAGCAAGATGATTCTAAAATCCAATATAGGTTTGAATAGTATGTGAACTGAGATCTTCCAGATGTACAAAATGGATTTAGGAAGGGCAGAGGAACCAGATATCAAATTGCCAACANTAGTCCATGGAGTTGCAAAGAGCTGGACATGACTGAGCAATTCACACACACACACACACACACACACAATGTTCAAACTACAGTACAATGGTGCTTATTTCACATGCTAGCAAGATGATTCTAAAATCCAATATAGGTTTCAATAGTATGTGAACTGAGATCTTCCAGATGTACAAAATGGATTTAGGAAGGGCAGAGGAACCAGATATCAAATTGCCAACATCCGTCAGGTAACAGAAAAAGCATGAGGATTCCAAGAAACTGTCACCATCTGTTTCATTGACAACACTAAAACCTTTAACTGTGTGGATCACAACAAACTGTGGAAAATTCTTAAAGAGATGAGAATACTAGACTGCTTTACCTGTCTCCTGAGAAACCTGTGTGCAGGTCAAGAAGCAACAGCTAGAATCAAACATGGAATGACAGACTGATTCAAAATTGGGAAAGGAGTGCGTCAAGGCTGTATATTGTTACCCTGTTTATTTAACTTACATTTAGCATATATTATGTGAAATGCAGGGCTGGATATTTCACAGGCTGGAATCAAGGTTGCTGAGAGAAGTATCAACAAACTCAGATATTCAGATGATACCCCTTTACTGGCAGAAAGCAAAGAAGAACTAAAGAGCCTCTTGATGAAGGTGAAAGATAATAGTGAAAAAGCTGGGTTAAAACTCTACCTTCAAAAAACCATGATCATGACATCCAGTTCCATCACTCTGTGGCAAATAGATGGAAAAAAGTGGAAACAGTGACAAATTTTATTTTCTTAGGCTTCAAAATCACTACAGACAGTGATTGCAACAATGAAGTCCCAAGGCATCTGCTTCTAGGTAGAAAAGCTATGACAAACCTTGACAGAGTACAAAAAAAAAAAAAAACAAAGACATCACTTTGCAAACAAAGGTCCATATAGTCAAAACTATGGTTTTTCCAGTAGTCATGTATGGATGTGAGAGCTGGACCACAAAGAAGGTTGAGTGCTGAAGAATTGATGCTTTTGAACTGTGGTGCTGGAAGTCTCTTGAAGGTCCCTTGCAATGAGAAGAGATCAAATCAGTCTATCCTAAAGGAAATCAACTCAATACTAATTGAAAGAACTGGTGCTAAAGCTGGACCTCCAGTACTTTGGCCGCTGGTTGAAGATTCAACTCGTTGGAAAAGATCCTGATACTGGAAAAGACTGAGGACATGATGAAAAGGGAGAAAACGAGGATGAGATGGTTGGATGGCATCACTGACTCGATGGGCATGAATTTGAGCAACCTCTGGGAGACAGTAAAGGACAAGGAATCCTGGCATGCTGTGGTCCATGGGGTTTCAAAGAGTCAGACACAACTTAGGGACTGAACAAAAACAAGGGAGTTTACAGGGCTTCCCTGTAGCTCAGCGGTAAAGAATCCTCCTGCCAATGCAGGAAGTGTGTGTTTGATCCGTGGGTCATGAAGATCCCCTGGAGAAGGAAATGGCAACCTGCTGCAGTATTCTCACCTGGGAAATCCCATGGGCAGAGGACCCTGGTGGGCTATAGTCCCTGGTGTCACAAAAGGGTCGGCNTTTGATCCGTGGGTCATGAAGAGCCCCTGGAGAAGGAAATGGCAACCTGCTGCAGTATTGTCACCTGGGAAATCCCATGGGCAGAGGACCCTGGTGGGCTATACTCCCTGGTGTCACAAAAGGGTCGGCCACGACTTGGGGATTAAACAGCAGTAGCAGAAGATAGATGGTAAATTCTTGTACTATCTGTATATATTTCATTGTTGTAAATATGAAACTGTGCTATAAAAATCAAATCTATTAAAACAAGAAAAGTCAATCAGGATTTAGGTCAATGGAGATGATGCAATCACCTGTGTTGATAGTAAAGCTCATAGTCACATTTGCAATTACACCTTAATTGAGTACCCATTATGTATCTCCTGACTCTAACCTGCAGAATTTCTCAGAATAATGAACAAACTGATGATTACCATGAATAAAATCGAGGCTTCTCCATGTTGAAGTATCTCTGTAAATCTTAACAGCATGAAAGGACACAATTGAGCAAACCAAAATTGCTTACTTTCTCTGGACAGCTGGCTCTCAAGAGTTAAGAAAGAGGTCTTGTTTGCACATGTCAGCTTCTATTTTCAAAGATAACACTGAAATTCTACAGAAGAGGGTGGAATGAGAAAGTTTATGGACACAATCAGGATTGTATCTAATTGAGGTCTCTTGTTACAGAAATGAGGACAGAGTGGTATTTCCGTCTAAGACAGAGGACTAATCACAGAGAAGAGCCCCATACAATGTTCTAGTTTTATAAAATCTTATCTCTGGGATATCCCAAGAGGCTTTCTGATGTGCATTCAGTTTCCAAATCCTGAACAGAAAAGACAGCATGCTTTGAGAGGTGTAAAAGTCACTCTTAGAGTATAGTTCACATCAAGCCTATGGACACCAAACTTCTTAGAAGACAGGCCTTACACATTCTTAATTTGATTAGCTCACAGTCTGAAACTGTTCCAAGACTAGACTGCCAAGTTTTTCTTTTCATATAAGAAACTATGTTTTACTTATTTTTTAAATAATGTATTTTTCTGTTTGTAATAATATATGTTTATTGATGATAACTTTAAATTTAGAGAAAAATTAAAAGTACAAAAGTGAACAGAAACTTTAATTGTAATCTGACCGCCACACTATGATCAAAACTAAAACATGGATCTTTTACCACATATATGCCTCCCCCCAAGTTTATATGCTGTCTAACCTTACTTTTCAAGCATAGATACATTTATAAACATAAGGTCTCCAATTCTGTTTCTCTAAGGAGATCAGCCCTGGGATTTCTTTGGAAGGAATAATGCTAAAGCTGAAACTTCAGTACTTTGGCCATCTCATGTGAAGAGTTGACTCATTGGAAAAGACTCTGATGCTAGGAGGGATTGGGGGCAGGAGGAGAAGGGGATGACAGAGGATGAGATGGCTGGATGGCATCATAGACTCAATGGACGTGAGTCTGAGTGAACTCCGGGAGTTGGTGGTAGACAGGGAGACCTGGTGTGCTGAGATTCACGGTGTCGCAAAGAGTCGGACATGACTGACAGACTGAACTGAAATGAAATAACTTTTGGGCCCAATTCATCCAGCATTTTTGGCCCACCTACCATTTTGTCAAAGTTACTCTTATCAGGATAATCAATAACACTTAGATTGCAAAATTTATTAGGTAATTTTAATCCCTTGTAATATTTATGCACACAGTAATATTGGTGGTGGTTTATTCATTGATGTATATAATATATATAATCTATAATAAGCTATAATATAATATATATTATATAATGTATAATATATACATTATTATATAATGTCTTCCTCATTGTAGACAGGCGCTTTACCCTCTGAGCCACGAGGGAAGTCCCTACACACCAATATAGACTAGATTAAATATTAAGAATGTATATAATATTGGTGGCTCAGACGGTAAAGCGTCTGCCTGGAGTGCGGGAGACCTGGGTTTGATTCCTGGGTCGGGAAGATCCCCTGGAGTAGGAAATGGCAATCCACTCCAGCACTCTTGCCTGGAAAATCCCGTGGACAGAGGAGCCTGCAAGGCTGCAATCCATGGGGTCGCTGAGGGTCGGACACAACTGAGCGACTTCACTTCACTTCTTCAATCTTTGTAAACATTTTGCCATATTGCATTAATAATGAATTCATAGTACAGTGTTTGAAGCACTGTTATTTTTAAAAATATTGTAGAAAACATCTTTAGAGTTTCATCAATTGCTGATACTGCATTTTTTGATGTTGCAGTATCTTTGGTCAACATAATGGATGTAGTGGTCCTGCTTCAATGCATCAAGAATCACATATGCTTTCTCACATATATTACAAGGGAATATTTATTTCTTAGTGCTGGTGCCACATATCACCTGTCCACTAGAGATTGTTCCTACATGAAATGGATAAAATATTTATTGATGGCGAAATATGTATAAACAAATACAAAATGGATTTTGCCATTCCTTTTGTTCAGATAGTACATCATTTTAGGAATGAAAAAAAAATATGCCTCAAGTTCTGCATAATTTGACTCTTACATCATTATCTAACTTTAACTCTTATAGCAGCCCATTTGTTCTCTGTGTTCCAGGGCCTTCTCTCTGTCATGACCATACTCTCACTTCTGCTCCCATGGGGCTTTTGCAGGTACTAATTAATTCTCTCTCCTTCAAGACTGCCCTTGATGAGCACAGGCAACAATTTTCATCTTTCTATCATCAAGTTATTTCTTCAAGGAAGCTTTGGATGACTCTTTTATTATGTCAAATTTCTTTATTTATATGTTTAAGATATCATGTGTTACTCTTTCTAGCATTAATCAAAGTTGTAAATATGTGTGACTTATGGTTAATATCTTCCTCTATTACTAACTTTTAAGCTCCATGACAGCACAGAACTTGTCTACTTTGATTCACCATTTAATTCTCAGCATTTAGAATTATTATTCAATCAATGTCTGTAAGTGAAAGAATCAGTCCAAGAATAAACAATAAATAAACAAGATAGGATAATTCTTATTTTACAAATGAGAAAACTCATTTAGAGAACTGTATTATTTTCCATAAAATCATATGATTAGTAATGACACATTTGATTCCAGGTTTATCTGATTTAAAATGTGCATTTTTCCAGACAAAAAGAGATAGGCAGTAATGATAACCATAGAAATGCATACAAGACAGAACAAGCAGTTCAGTCATCTATAATACTTAGAAAAGACATCTGAACTCTTCTTTATATATAGGTTTCATTTCTTAGAGAATTGACACAACTAATCTACAACAAGTCCGCAGAGTGGAAATTGCCTGTTTCAAGATATTGTCAACTTTGGAGTACAAAGTACAGGACAAATAGTACATTTTCCAAAGTAGACTTTTAAACAATAATCTCAATTTTTTTCTCATTGCTGCTGCTGCTGCTGCTGCTGCTAAGTCACATCAGTTGTGTCCGACTCTGTGCAACCCCATGGAGCGCAGCACACCAGGCCTCCCTGTCCATCACCAACTCGTGGAGCTTGCTCAGACTCATGTCCATTGAGTCAGTGATGCCATCCAACCAACTCATCCTCTGTCCAGCTTATCCTCCTAGCTTCAGTCCTTCCCAGCATCAGGGTCTTTTTCAATGAGTTGGCCCTTTGCATCAGGTGGCCAAAGTATTGGAGCTTGAGCTTCAGCATCAGTCCTTTCAATGAATATTCAGGACTGATCTCCTTTAGGATGGACTGGTTGGATCCCCTTGCAGTCCAAGGGACTCTCAAGAGTCTTCTCCAATACCACAGTTCAAAAGCATCAGTTCTTCTGCTCTCAGCCTTCTTTATAGTCCAACTCTCCCATCCATACATGACTACTGGAAAAACCATAACCTTGACTAGACAGACCTTTCTCAGCAAATTAAATTTTAGGAGCTATGAAATGAATTATCAATGGAAATAAATTGTTCCCACTTATCAATGTAAATTCTTTGATAGATCACTTAATTTTATTCTTTATCTAAATAGCTTTTTTTTAGGTCTAGCAGTATCAATCAGACAGCCATTCTTTCTCCCAGGCATCCATTGGCCCTCTGTTATCCTTATAATCAAATTATAAAAAGATCTTACGTGCTTCTGTGTCTTCTACATTTCTAACTTTATTCTAATTTTCAAAATTCTCAGAGTTCATGCTTATAGAATATGAAAAGTTATTCTCATTCTGTTCCTTGATACCATTCAGTTAGAAAACAGTGAAAGCTTAGTATATACATTTTTCCTACAGAAATTAGTGTATTTGTGGTAGCACAACAGTAAGGCTCATCCTATTTTTCATTCATGGTTTTTTCACTTTGTGCCAAGCTCTTTCATCGGTTGAACTTACTCTTCTTGGTGTCTATCCCTTTAAGCCTACACACCATGTTCCACATATTTAACAAATCCCTTTTCCCACTGACACTGTGACTTACATTATTCACAGCATTGCTACTAAAAATACCACTTCCTCTGCCTTATTTCTTTCATTTATTAAATTGAAATACTTTCCGTTTCAACTGTACCACCAAAGATAAAATCAACTAAGAATATTGAAGTACTTCAAAAGATATAAATTCATCTAATCTAGCTACTATAACTGCTGATTATTCTCAGGGAGTTATTTTCTCAATAAAACTTAACAAATTAAGTGCAGACTTATACTCTGTGTCTCTACTCTGAGACTACATAAGTCTTTGAAATACTGAACTAAGTCGAATATAATTAGAAAGTCAGACTTCTCTTCAAACACCCAAGAAATATTTCAGCTTCAGTTATAGGCATCTTTGACTGGTTGTTTTTTTTAAAGTTTGTGTGTATGTGTGTGTGTGTGTGTGTGTGTGAAATATAATTGATTTATAATGTGTCAAGTGTATAGCAAACTGATTCAGTAGTGTATATATAAACCTGTTATTGTTCAGTTTTCTAGTCATGTCTGACTCCTTGCAACCCCATGGACTGCAGTACACCAGGTATCCCTCTACCAGAGTGTGTTCAATTTCATGTGCATTGCATCATTGATATCATCCAGCCACCTCATCTTCTGACACTCTCTTCTCCTTCTGCCTTCAATCTTTCGCAGTACTGGGCACTTTTCCAATGAGTTGGCTGTTTGAATCAGGTAACCAAAATATTGGGGCTTCAGTTTCAGCATCAGTCCTTCCAATGAATATTCAGTGTTGATTTCCCTGTAGATTGACTGGTTTGACCTCCTTGCTATCCAAGGAGTCTTCTCCAACACCACAGTGTGAAGGCATCAGTTCTTTGGTGTCCTGCCTTCTTTACAGTCTTGTGACAATCCTAGAGGGTGTGTTGAAAAGCAGAGACACTATTCTGCCAACAAAGGGTCCATATAATCAAGGCTATTGTCTTCCCAGTGGTCACCTACAGTTGTGAGAGCTGGCCAGTATATATGTAGATGTATATATGTTTATATATGTTATTTTAAGATATTAAACATAGCTGCCTGGGCTGAATGGTAGGTCCTTGTTGTTCATATAGCAGTGTGAGTCATTAATCCTAAAGTGATAATTTATCCCTCTGCCACTTTCCACTTTGATAACCATAAGATATTTTTTCTGCATTTGTGAGTCTGTTTATGTTTTGTAAGGAAGTTCATTTGCATTTTCTTTTTATTTCACATATAAATGATTAGCCTATGGTACTTCATTTAGTATGATAACCTCTAGGTCCACCCACGTTGCTGCAAATGGCATTGTTTCAGTGCTTTTCATGGCTGATTTCTTAAAGTCTACCCCTGTCAATCTTCATATTCCACCTAGAGTGTTCTCTGTGAAACACAGACCTGAACTTATCCTGGCCCATGTATCTTTCCCATATTCAAAACATTTGAATAATTTATTGTTGCTCTGAGGTCAGGGGTGGCAGCCGAGAGGACCAACCCTATGTCCTAGGAGCAGTGGCTACAGGTGCAAGAGGGCCGAGAGGAGCTACTCCACATTCAAGGTCAGGAGGGGCAGCTGTGAGGAGATACCCCTCGTCCAAGGTAAGAGAAACCCAAGTAAGATGGTAGGTGTTGCAAGAGGCCATCAGAGGCCAGGCACACTGAAACCATAATCACAGAAAGCTAGTCAATTTAATCACATGGAACATAGCCTTGACTAACTCTAGGCCATGCCATGTGGGGCCACTCAAGATGGGTGGGTCATGGTGGAAAGGTCTGACAGAATGTGGTCCACTGGAGAAGGGAATGGCAAACCACTTCAGTATTCTTACCTTGAGAACCCCATGAAAAGGCAAATGACAGGATACTGAAAGAGGAACTCCCTAGGTCCTTAGGTGCCCAGTATGCTACTGGAGATCAGTGGAGAAATAACTCCAGAAAGAATGAAGGGATGGAGTCAAAGCAAAAACAAAACCCAGCTGTGGATGTGAATGGTGATAGAAGCAAGATCCGATGCTGTAAAGAGCAATCAATATTGCATAGGAACCTGGAATGTTAGGTCCATAAATCAAGGCAAATTGGAAGTGGTCAAACAGGAGGTGGCAAGAGTGAGCGTCAACATTCTAGGAATCAGCAAATTAAAATGGGCTGGAATGGGTGAATTTAACTCAGATGACAATTATATCTACTACTGCGGGCAGGAATCCCTCAGAAGAAATGGAGTAGCCATCATGGTCAACAAAAGAGTCCGAAATGCAGTACTTGGATGCAGTCTCAAAAAGGACAGAATGGTCTCTGTTCATTTCCAAGGCAAAGCATTCAATATCACAGTAATCCAAGCCTATGCCCCAGCCAGTAATGCTGAAGAAGCTGAAGTTGAACAGTTTTATGAATACCTACAAGACCTCTTAGAGATAAAACCCCCCAAAGATGTCCNGTCTCTGTTCATTTCCAAGGCAAAGCATTCAATATCACAGTAATCCAAGCCTATGCCCCAGCCAGTAATGCTGAAGAAGCTGAAGTTGAACAGTTTTATGAATACCTACAAGACCTCTTAGAGATAAAACCCCCCAAAGATGTCCTTTTCATTATAGGGGACTGGAATACTAAAGTAGGAAGTCAAGAAATACCTGGAGTAACAAACAAATTTGTCCTTAGAATACATTGGAATGAAGCAGGGCAAAGGCTAATAGCGTTTTACCAAGAAAATGCACTGGACGCAGCAAACACCCTCTTCCAACAATACAAGAGAAGACTTTACACATGGACATTATCAGATGGTTAACACCGAAATCAGATTGATTAGATTTGTTGCAGCCAAAGGTAGAGAAGCTCTATACATACAGCAAAAACAAGACTGGTAGCTGACTGTGGTTCAGATGATGAGCTCCTTATTGCCAAATTCAGACTGAAATTGAAGAAATTAGGGAAAACCATTAGACCATTCAGATATGACCTAAATATAACCCCTTATGATTATACAGTGGAAATGAGAAATAGATTTAAGGGCCTAGATCTGATAGAGTGCCTGATGAACTATGCAATGAGGTTCATGACATTGTATAGGAGACAGGGTTCAAGACCATCCCCATGGAAAAGAAATGCAGAAAAGCTAAATGACCTGTCTGAGGAGGCCTTACAAATAGCTGTGAAAGAAGAGAAGCGAAAAGCAAAGGAGAAAGGGAAAGATACAAACATCTGAATGCAGAGTTCCAAAGAATAGCAAGAAGAGATAAGAAAGCCTTCTTCAGCAATCAATGCAAANGGTCAAGAGCATTTAATACATGCCTTTAAATTTGCTTTTAGGGACTTGCCTGGTGGCCCAGTGGTTAAGACTGTGCATTTCTCATGCAGGGGTCACGAGTTCCATCCCTGGCTGAGGAATTAAGATCTCGATGCCCATGGTGTGGCAAAAAAAAAGGAAAAGAAAACAATTTTTGCTTTTGTGTCTGTAATGTACAGTGGCAATTTAACTTTTGATATGGCACAGGAAGAAATACTACTTTATACATAGGCTGTGTTGTATAATATAAAGAATAAAGAAAGAGCAATTCAGATTTATCCTTGACTTCTGAGTTGGAAACATCATATTAGCTAGGTGACTAGGAATGAACCATGTTACCTGAGTTTGTAAAGTAAGTACATTATCTGTCTGATGCAGATATAGTGGTAAAGACCCCACCTTAAGAGACACAGGTTGGATGCCCTGGGCCCTGGAACACTCCATGGAGGGTATGACAACCCACTCTGATATTCTTGTCTGTAGAATCTCATGAACAAAGGAGCCTGGCAGCTACAGTCCATAGCATTGCAGAGTCAGAAAGGACTGAAGCGACTTAGCATGCACTTATACACTGTTGTTAAATGTTGATGTTATCATGATGACGATATGCTCCTCTTGCTGGTATTAGCACTGGATGAAACAAGATAGTCTTATATACAGAATAGAATATTTCAACAGTGCATGTTACCCAAAATAAACAATTTAAGATATTACCATTTTGTATACAAGTGATATTTTAAAATATATTTCGTATATGGATTTATTTCCTTATAACTGAAACACTCATTATTTTATTTATGTATTTATTTATTCATTTTTGTTTAGCACCGCCATGCTTCCTCGTGCACTGGGTACCAGCCACTGGATCTGTAGGAAGCACAACGGGCTCTGCGCGAGCAGCAGAGAATCCGCTAGCTCACCACAGGCTCCTCACTCACTATTTTAAATGAAGATTTCCTTCCCTTTTTTCCCACCAAAGACATTTTCTCTGGATTATGGAACTATTGCAACCTCACCAGTTTTCTGATTAATCAGGAAAAACAAGTGATCAATACTGAGTAGCTTTTAAACAGCAATGAAATTCATTAAAATCAATGTTTTAAATTTGCAATCATTTACACTGCATGTTTGCAAAAAAAAAAAAACAAAAAAAGCTTAGTTCACTGAAGCTTCAACTGAAGTCAGTAAAAATTGTGTGCAAGAATTATTTAGCTTTATTTCATTTTATTATTTTTTAATTTCAATTTATTTTAACTGGAGGCTAATTACTTTACAATATTGTATTGGTTTTGCCATACATCAACATGAATTTGCCATGGGCGTACACCTGTTCCCAATCCTGAACCCCCCTCCCACCTCCCTCCCCATACCATCCCTCTGGGTCATACCAATGCACCAGTCTCAAGCATTTTCTGTTCAAATGTGGAAATGGAAACAATTTTTTAATTTATTTTTAAATGGACAATTTGTTCTACTTTAATTGTAAGTATATTAAAATATTTCTTTGAACATGATTTCAAAATATGCATATATTAAATTAATTCTGAACTTGTGAAAAGTGGGATATATGTTTTCTTGAAGGTAATAGACCAATTGTGTATTTGTCATTTTTATTTTATAATTTGAAGTGGATAAATATCATGATACATATAAACCTTCAGTTTCATTTTTTCAAAAGATCTGAAAAAACACTGTTAGATGGGAAGAAAAAGTGGTAGTCATTCTATCAAAAACAAAGTAATAATATAGAAAATAACAGGTAAAAATATTTATGAAATCTGTTTTGAGAGAAGATTAGGTAAGTTTTTGAAGTTTCACCAAATTAGCTATGAAGCAAGGGAAAGGTATACCCAACTGAATGCGGAATTCCAGAGAATATCAAGGAGAGATAAGAAGGCCTTCCTCAATGAGCAATTCAAAGAAATAGAGGAAAAGAGCAGAATGGGAGAGTCGAGTTTTTTTTTTTTTTAATTGAAGCTATCAAGGAAACATCTCATGCAAGGATG
>SJYW01043839.1:36282-60075 GCA_006410735.1 Raphicerus campestris
CTCTTAGAGATAAAACCCCCCAAAGATGTCCTTTTCATTATAGGGGACTGGAATACTAAAGTAGGAAGTCAAGAAATACCTGGAGTAACAAACAAATTTGTCCTTAGAATACATTGGAATGAAGCAGGGCAAAGGCTAATAGCGTTTTACCAAGAAAATGCACTGGACGCAGCAAACACCCTCTTCCAACAATACAAGAGAAGACTTTACACATGGACATTATCAGATGGTTAACACCGAAATCAGATTGATTAGATTTGTTGCAGCCAAAGGTAGAGAAGCTCTATACATACAGCAAAAACAAGACTGGTAGCTGACTGTGGTTCAGATGATGAGCTCCTTATTGCCAAATTCAGACTGAAATTGAAGAAATTAGGGAAAACCATTAGACCATTCAGATATGACCTAAATATAACCCCTTATGATTATACAGTGGAAATGAGAAATAGATTTAAGGGCCTAGATCTGATAGAGTGCCTGATGAACTATGCAATGAGGTTCATGACATTGTATAGGAGACAGGGTTCAAGACCATCCCCATGGAAAAGAAATGCAGAAAAGCTAAATGACCTGTCTGAGGAGGCCTTACAAATAGCTGTGAAAGAAGAGAAGCGAAAAGCAAAGGAGAAAAGGAAAGATATAAACATCTGAATGCAGAGTTCCAAAGAATAGCAAGAAGAGATAAGAAAGCCTTCTTCAGCAATCAATGCAAAGAAATACAGGAATAAAACAGAATGGGAAAGACTAGAGATCTCTTCAAGAAAATTAGAGATACCAAGGGAACATTTAATGCAAAGATAAGCTCGATAAAGGACAGAAATGGTATGGACCTAACAGAAGCAGAAGATATTAAGAGGTGGCAAGAATACACAGAAGAACTGTACAAAAAAGATCTTCACAATCAAGATAATCACGATGGTGTGATCACTCACCTAGAGCCAGACATCCTGGAATGTGAAGTCAAGTCAGCCTTAGAAAGCATCACTACGAACAAGCTAGTGGAGGTGATGGCATTCCAGTTGAGCTGTTTCAACTCCTGAAAGATGATGCTGTGAAAGTGCTGCGCTCAATATGCCAGCAAATTTGGAAAACTCAGCAATGGCCACAGGACTAAAAAAGGTCAGTTTTCATTCCAATCCCAAAGAAAGGCAATGCCAAAGAATGCTCAAACTACTGCACAATTGCACTATCTCACACACTAGTAAAGTAATGCTCACAATTCTCCAAGCCAGGCTTCAGCAGTATGTGAACCATGAACTTCCAGATGTTCAAGCTGGTTTTAGAAACCAGCAGAGGAACCAGAGATCAAATTGCCAACATCTGCTGGATGGTTGAAAAAGCAACAGAATTCCAGAAAAAACATCTATTTCTGCTTTATTGACTATGCCATGCCTTTGACTGTGTGGATCATAATAAATTGTGAAAAATTCTGAAAGAGATGGGAATACCAGACCACCTGACCTGCCTCTTGAGAAATCTATATTCAGGTCCAGTTAGAACTGGACATGGAACATCAGACTGGTTCCAAATAGGAAAGGAGTACGTCAAGGTTGTATATTGTCACCCTGCTTCTTTAACTTATATACAGAGTACATCATGAGCAACACTGGGCTGGAAGAAGCACAAGCTGGAATTAAGATTGCTGGAAGAAATATCAATAACCTCAGATATGCAGATGACACCACTCTTATGGTAGAAAGTGAAGAGGTACTAAAAAGCCTCTCGATGAATGTGAAAGAGGAGAGTGAAAATGTTGGCTTAAAGCTCAACATTCAGAAAACAAAGATCATGGCAGTTGGTCCCATCACTTCATGGGAAATAGATGGAGAAACAGTGGAAACAGTGTCAGACTTTATTTTTGGGGGCTTCAAAATCACTGCAGATGGTACCTGCACGCTTACTCCTTGGAAGGAAAGTTATGACCAGCCTAGATAGCATATTCAAAAGCAGAGACATTACTTTGCCAGCAAAGGTCCATCTAGTCAAGGCTATGCTTTTTTCCAGTAGTCATGTATGAATGTGAGAGTTGGACTGTGAAGAAAGCTGAGCACCAAAGCATTGATGCTTTTGAACTGTGGTGTTGATGAAGACTTTTGAGAGTCCCTTGGACTGCAAGAAGATCCAGCCAGTCCATTCTAAAGGAGATCAGTCCTGGGTGTTCTTTGGCAAGAATGATGCTAACGTGGCTAAAGCTGAAACTCCAATACTTTGCCCTCCTCCTGCAAAGCGTTGACTCATTGGAAAAGACTCTGATGCTGGGAGGGATTGAGTGCAGGAGGAGAAGGGGATGACAGAGGATGAGATGGCTGGATGGCATCACCGACTCGATGGGCGTGAGTTTGAGTGAATTCTAGGGGTTTGTGATGGACAGTGAGGCCTGGCGTGCTACAACTCATGGGGTCTCAGGGTTGGACATGATTGAGCGACTGAACGGAACTGACTGAACTGATTGTTCCTCTGAAGTGAAGCACAGCATACTTAATATCTCAAACTATGCACTCCATTTGGGGTCTGTCTCATGATCCTTCTTCAGTTACTGAATATCTGTCACTCCCTGCCACAGGGCCTTTACACATGTTGTATCCTTTTCTTGAAAGGTTTTTTTCCTTTATTGCCACCACTTATGCAAGATCACTTTCTCTTCCTTCAGATCTAGTTCAAACTTCACAGTTATATAAGAATATGTACATAAATTGCTTTATTATCCCATTGAGTTCATTTATATGCTCTCAGAATGCCACAATTAATATCTAATCATTCCACTGGAACCATTATCCACCATTAATTCTCCAACATGATGAATCATGTGTGGCTAATGAATAAATAGAAAATGACTGACTAAATTTGATTACAATGCTATTTATACATAGATAGGGAACAATCAATAGCACTCACAAATCACAAAGAGATAACTGATAGCTGGTATAATAATGCAACTAGTACAACCACTATGGAGAACAGTGTGGAGATTTCTTAAAAAACTGGAAATAAAACTCCCTTATGACCCAGCAATCCCAGTGCTGGGCATGCACACCGAGGAAACCAGAATTGAAAGAGATATGTGTACCCCAATGTTCATCGCAGCACTGTTTATAATAGCCAGGACATGGAAGCAACCTAGATGTTCATCAGCAGACAAATGGATAAGAAAGCTGTGGTACATATACACAGTGGAGTATTACTCAGCCATTAAAAAGAATACATTTGAATCAGTTCTAATGAGGTGGATGAAACTAGAGCCGATTATACAGAGTGAAGTAAGCCAGAAAGAAAAATACCAATACAGTATACTAACACATATATATGGAATTTAGAAATATGTTAATGATAACCCTGCATGTAAGACAGCAAAAGAGACACAGATGTGTAGAACAGACTTTTGGACTCTGTGGCAGAAGGAGAGGGTAAGATGATTTGGGAGAATGGCAATGAAACATGTATACTATCATATAAGAAACGAATTGCCAGTCTAGGTTCTATACAGGATACAAGATACTTGGGGCCAGTGCTTTGGGATGACCCAGAGAGATGATATGGGAAGGGAGACAGGAGGGGGGTTCAGGATTGGGAACTCATGTACACCCGTGGCGGATTCATGTCAATGTATGGCAAAACCAATACAATATTGTAAAGTAAAATAAAGTAAAATTAAAAATAATAATAATAATAAAGCTAGGACTATGGAGCTTCTATAATATATACTATCTTACAGAAAAACTAGAATGAACTTGTTGGTCAACACAAAATTTTTATGCAGTTCTAGCATCTGCTAAGCTTGTTCTTTATAACAGGAGAATGGTAAATTGAATTCAGTTCATCCCAGATTTATGATCATGGTCAAGAGCATTTAATACATGCCTTTAAATTTGCTTTTAGGGACTTGCCTGGTGGCCCAGTGGTTAAGACTGTGCATTCCTCATGCAGGGATCACGAGTTCCATCCCTGGCTGAGGAATTAAGATCTCGATGCCCATGGTGTGGCAAAAAAAAGGAAAAGAAAACAATTTTTGCTTTTGTGTCTGTAATGTACAGTGGCAATTTAACTTTTAACAAGTATTTGATATGGCACAGGAAGAAATACTACTTTATACATAGGCTGTGTTGTATAATATAAAGAATAAAGAAAGAGCAATTCAGATTTATCCTTGACTTCTGAGTTGGAAACATCATATTAGCTAGGTGACTAGGAATGAACCATGTTACCTGAGTTTATAAAGTAAGTACATTATCTGTCTGATGCAGTTATAGTGGTAAAGACCCCACCTTAAGAGACACAGGTTGGATGCCCTGGGGCCTGGAACACTCCATGGAGGGTATGACAACCCACTCTGATATTCTTGTCTGTAGAATCTCATGAACAGAGGAGCCTGGCAGCTACAGTCCATAGCATTGCAGAGTCAGAAAGGACTGAAGCGACTTAGCATGCACTTACACACTGTTGTTAAATGTTGATGTTATCATGATGACGATATGCTCCTCTTGCTGGTATTAGCACTGGGTGAAACAAGATAGTCTTATATACAGAATAGAATATTTCAACAGTGCATGTTACCCAAAATAAACAATTTAAGATATTACCATTTTGTATACAAGTGATATTTTAAAATATATTTCGTATATGGATTTATTTCCTTATAACTGAAACACTCATTATTTTATTTATGTATTTATTTATTCATTTTTGTTTAGCACCGCCATGCTTCCTCGCGCACTGGGTACCAGCCACTGGATCTGTAGGAAGCACAACGGGCTCTGCGCGAGCAGGAGAGAATCCGCTAGCTCACCACAGGCTCCTCACTCACTATTTTAAATGAAGATTTCCTTCCCTTTTTTCCCACCGAAGACATTTTCTCTGGATTATGGAACTATTGCAACCTCACCAGTTTTCTGATTAATCAGGAAAAACAAGTGATCAATACTGAGTAGCTTTAAAAAAGCAGTGAAATTCATTAAAATCAATGTTTTAAATTTGCAATCATTTACACTGCATGTTTGCAAAAAAAAAAAAAAAAAAAAAGCTTAGTTCACTGAAGCTTCAACTGAAGTCAGTAAAAATTGTG
Organism: Raphicerus campestris; assembly: GCA_006410735.1. Lineage (NCBI taxonomy): Eukaryota > Metazoa > Chordata > Mammalia > Artiodactyla > Bovidae > Raphicerus > Raphicerus campestris. Next base: position 41,342 of record SJYW01043839.1, read on the forward strand.
TGCAAGAATTATTTAGCTTTATTTCATTTTATTATTTTTTAATTTAAATTTATTTTAACTGGAGGCTAATTACTTTACAATATTGTATTGGTTTTGCCATACATCAACATGAATTTGCCATGGGCATACACCTGTTCCCAATCCTGAACCCCCCTCCCACCTCCCTCCCCATACCATCCCTCTGGGTCATACCAATGCACCAGCCTCAAGCATTTTCTGTTCAAATGTGGAAATGGAAACAATTTTTTAATTTATTTTTAAATGGACAATTTGTTCTACTTTAATTGTAAGTATATTAAAATATTTCTTTGAACATGATTTCAAAATATGCATATATTAAATTAATTCTGAACTTGTGAAAAGTGGGATATATGTTTTCTTGAAGGTAATAGACCAATTGTGTATTTGTCATTTTTATTTTATAATTTGAAGTGGATAAATATCATGATACATATAAACCTTCAGTTTCATTTTTTCAAAAAGAAAAAGTGGTAGTCATTCTATCAAAAACAAAGTAATAATATAGAAAATAACAGGTAAAAATATTTATGAAATCTGTTTTGAGAGAAGATTAGGTAAGTTTTTGAAGTTTCACCAAATTAGCTATGAAGCAAGGGAAAGGTATACCCAACTGAATGCGGAATTCCAGAGAATATCAAGGAGAGATAAGAAGGCCTTCCTCAATGAGCAATTCAAAGAAATAGAGGAAAAGAGCAGAATGGGAGAGTCGAGTTTTTTTTTTTTTTAATTGAAGCTATCAAGGAAACATCTCATGCAAGGATGGGCACAATAAAGGACAGAAATGGCAAGGACCTACCAGAAGCAGAAGAGATTAAGAAGACACGGCAAGAATATGCAAAACAATTATACAAAACAGGTTTTAATGACCTGGATAACCATGGTGGTGTGATCACTCACCTAGAGCCAGACATCCTGGAACATGAAATCAAATGGACCATAGGAAGCACTTTTATGAACAAAGTGAGTGGAGTTGATGAAATAATAGCTGAGATCTTTAAAATCCTAAAAGATATTGCTGTTAAAGTGCTGCACTCAATATGTTAGCACATTTGGAAAACTCAACAGTGGCCTCAGAACTGGAAAAAGTCAGTTTTCAATTTGATCCCAAAGAAGGGCAGCATCAAAGAATGTTCAAAGTACGGTACAATTGTGTTTCTTTCATGTGCTAATAAGGTTATGCTCAAAATCCTTCAAACTAGACTTCAGCAGTATGTAAACTGAGAACTTCCAGATGTACAGCTGGGTTTAGAAGAGGCAGAGGATCCAGAAATCAAATTCTCAAAATTCACTGGATCATAGAGATAGTAATGGAAATCCAGGAAAAAAAAAAAAATCTACTTCTGCTTCACTGATTACTCTTAAACCTTTGACTGTTTGTCACTACATCTGTAGAAAATTCTTAGAGATGCAAATAGCAGACCACCTTGCCTGTCTTCTGAGAAGCATGCATGTGGGTCAAGAAGCAGCAGTTAGAACCAAACATGGAACAACAGACTGGTTCAAAATTGAGGAAGGAGTATGACAAGGCTGTATATTGTTATCCTGCTTATTAACATATATGCAGAGTATGCCATGCAAATCCTGGGCTGAATGAATAACAAGCTGGAATTCAGATTGTTGGGAGAAATATCAACAATCTCAGATAAGCAAACGACACCACTCAATGGAAAAAAAAAAAAGAGAGAGAGAGAGAGAGAAACTAAAGAGCTTCTTGATGAGGGTGAAAGCATAGAGTAAAAAGCTGGCTTAAAACTCATCATTAAAGAACAAAGATCATGACATCTGATTCCCTCATTTCTTGGCAAACAGAATGGGAAAAACTGGCAGTAGTCACAGATTTTATCTTCTTGGGTTCCAAAACCACTTTGGGCATTGACTGTAGCCATGAAATTAAAAGATGCTTGCTCCTTGGAAAGAAAGCTGTGAAAAACCTAGACAGTATATTAAAGAGCAGAGACATCACTTTATCAACAAAGGTGTATATAGTAAAAGCTATGGTTTTTCCATTATTCATGTACACTGTGAGAGTTGGACCATAAAGAAGGCTGAACACTGAAGAATTAATACTTTTGAACTCTGATGATGAAGACTTGTGGGGCCCTAAGTGGGAAACCTTAAAAACAAAGGGGCTCGCTTTGCGGTCAAAAACCTAAGATGGCGCCTGGCGGAAGAGATGGGGGCGTGGTCTGTGTTGTCTGTCAGTTCTTGATTGGCTTTCTTGATTTCTGTGCACGTAGGCAGTGTGTGATCTCTATAGACTCCTGTGATAATGAAGGGACATGACAATTTGACTTTTAATGTGATTGGTGCAACTATGGAAAGTCCTTCCTAAAACCCTCCTGCTTGTCTATATAAGCTGGGAGTTTGCAACAATAAAGCGGAACTGCTATGTCGGAACCCCTGTCGCGTCTGATTGTCTCTGTCTCGCCGAGGGGCTGGGTTGGTGGACAGCAGGCTCTCCTCTCCTCGGGACCCCTCGGCCTTGCTGNCACTCCAGTACTCTTGCCTGGAAAATTCTATGGATGGAGGAGCTTGGTGGGCTACCGTCCATGGGGTCACAAAGAGTTGGACACGACTGAGTGACTTATTTATTTATTTAGTTTTCAGGTATAGAATATTCTGTAAATATTCATTTTGAACATCAGCAATATAATGTGTTTATTTTCAGGAAAGTAACTGGACATGGACATTGGTTTCTGCTTTCCTACCATAACAGCAGAAGGATGGGTGGTTTTTGTGACCACCTGACCACAGAACAAGTGAGTTGGACTTTCTGAACTCCTGGCTCTGGGAAAGCCTTGTGTGCATGGATTGATGGAATAAATATTTCTTAAATTTTACATGATATTGATTTTAGTACATTGACAATTCCTGTTCCGTGTTTCAACAACTTGTTTTGTTGAGTTGAAATAGTAATAACGGCATTATAGAAACTACTAACTATGAAGGTTGGAGCTTTGGTCAGAGTTAAATTTTTAGTGAATAATTTGAATTTCTTCTTCCTCCTCATAATAACCTTCCAATGGTTTCATTTTTTTTTTGGTGCTACAGTGCATTGTGAGAGATAAGCAAGTTTTTCTGTTTACACCATCCAAGCAAATAAAAAACTTTTCCCTCTAACATTTGAGGTTGCACAAAATACAAGTATCTTTCTTTTAATTTACAAGTATCTTTTATTAATTAAAAATCCTGCATAGGCTATAAGAAGTGTATTTTACATCTAATGACTGATCGACATTCAAACCATCATTTTGTAAAACTGCTTGATATTATTTTTTGGATAATTTTATGGTGACTTTTTAAAAATGAATGCACCTTTGCTAGTCAGAAATTAATCTGAACCCTCAAGGCTCAATTTCAGATTTGAATTTCAAGTTTCAAGGTTTGATGTCAGCCTTGCAAATTTCATCCCTCAGGGTCTATCTGCATAAACCATTTATACTACACTATATCCAAGCAGATCCCACGTAAAGAAAGATTATGGTTCTTAAGTTGTCAAAAAAAAATGTGCTCTCAAAAAAGACTACTTAAGATTCTAGACTATTATCTCATAATAAAAGTCACGGTATTTCTTTTTTACTGTGATTTTCAGTAATAACCACCTTTCATATTTTGTCATTGTCTCCTTCCCTCTCTCTCTCTCTCTTTCAGACATAAACATAAGTAAACAAAGCAAAACAATAATGAAACAATATTTACATTTACAAATGTGCCTTTGTAAAGGTAAATGTGCCTTGACATTTTCTTTCTATTTTTGTTTTGCCCTATATATTCTATTCTACTGCAGTCTTTTCTATTTAAAACATGTATCAATTCTCACCAAATTGGATTTATGACCCATTTATGGTTACAATAGGCAATAAAATGTCAGAACACCAAACAATTTTTAAGAAACTACAGCTAATTAGTGACCAATCAGTTCATCCCATGCTTACTGCCAGAAAGAGTAAAGCCTCATTCTAAATAATACTGAGCAACAGAATGTCTGTTGTTAGAGCGTGGATGGCAAATTTCTGTCTTAGAGGCCAGATTCTTCTAGAGATCTGAACTCTTCCAGGAATAAGAAGGAGATAGTTTTGGCTTTTTCCTGCTGACACCAATTTAGCCTTTGTTCAGTATTTTTCACTTTATGAAAGCTGTATAATTAATACACCATAATTGTAATGTAAAATCTTCTGAAATGGATAACATAATTGATTAGATTTTTCAAGGAGATTTACACAAATCTAAGATTTTTATTTAACATAAATATTTACTAATAATTGTAAAGCAGTAGAGCAATAGAAAATGTATAGGTTTTCCATGCAGTTCCCCATGTCTTTTTTTTGCTCTGCTAAAATACAGTCTCGATATACAGTATCTTATACAGAAAGAGTCATTTTGGTCAGAAACATCTCCATTCATCCTCACATAATTACATATTTTCTGTGACATTTTTCAGGGAATCATATTCTGTAAAACTGTAGAGTCCAGATTTATTTTCCAAAGTAATGCTAAATAAATGAGATTTATCCAGTTAAAAGGATTCTAAAAATAGAAACTCTCCAGGAAAAAAAAAATTATTTACCAGTAGGACTACATTGCCATATTTTATAAGGAGATTTGTCAAGGTCAAATACTTTCCCTCTTGAGAATGCTTCTTCCATTTAAAAGAAAGTATAGATTGTGGTTCAGCATGCTAACCATTTGCTTCTCAAATATTTTTGATAAACCTCCATTTTGCATCTCCAGGTTCTGCCACAAATGTGAGATGTATGTGCGATGTAATGGGCTTCAGTTTAACAGGAGGAAAACCTACAAAGGAAATTGGGCTCACTTTCTTGATTTGACCCAGTTAGCATCATAACTAACACTTCCCTTTCAAGAATGGCTGTTCAGATACTCATCAGCACAAATAGGTCAGAAAAGCTAGTACCTTCTGATCTTTAGTGGGACTAGGAAGCGTTCAATGCTGCTGCTCCTCCTGACTATTTGAGTGCCAGGTAATGTTACTGTGGTTTATGCCTACCCATGAGACGAACAGAACTGCCATCCCCCTTGTCTGTGTGGTCAGTCAAGAATGTGTTGGGTATATGGGAATTAAATGCTGGGCAGTCCTGTCTTAGATTGTATCTACATTATCTTGCTACAAATATTTTGTCAGATATTCCATAGTTAAAATCTAAAATAGCTTTTATTTTCATTAACATTTTATAAACTTTTTATGGAAGAATAAGCCTTAAAACTGCATGTTTAATTTTAAAATGCAAAATTTTCATTTCTAAAGAAAATTGGTAATGACTGTGTGACTTATGTAAATTGTCTGTCATCATTAACACATTTAAAACACACTAAAGTGGGAGGGAGGAAGCATCCTAGCATCATGTACCACGTGAAGGCAGAATTCAAGGAAGATACATTTGTCTCTAACTGAAAAGTTAGTAAATATTTTAAGAAGACTATTAAAGGAGAGAAAGTACAGGTATACAATTCATGTTTAATAATACTCTGTGAAGTAAGAATTTTATTTAGCTCAAATACTATTTTAAAATCAATTTTGTTCCTTTATGATGGATGAACAATATGATTCTTCATCAGCAGAAAGCACCATTTACATGATACACACTTTACATTCATGTCATTAGATGCTTCAAATAAAAAATCTATTTAATATTGAAAATTGTTCATTTTTCATCAAATTTTAAATCAAATAAATCTTTTGGTATATTATTCTACTTACATTAAATGGCTAATATTACTGCAATTATGATTCTATAGCAGAAAGGTCAACATAGAAGATGATTGCTTTTCAATACTAAAATTTTTGGTGATTCAGTTTCATGGTATAAATAATATTGTTAATAAGTTAAATATAAAATATGTCAAAAATCAGCAAAAGTTTACTAACTGAAATTAAAGCCACTATATCAAAAATTATGTTATATATATATATATTTATAATAAACTACAAAGCTAAACTACGTTAAGAAATTGATGCTAAAAATAAAAATAACTTCAGGAAGAGCAGTACTGCTATGATTTTTTTTCTTTCTTTGCTGCTATTTATCAGTTAAGGCATAGATATGTTTGAATCTTTGAGAAATTTTGAAGTCAAAATGTCTTATGTATCTTCTAAATTTTTATGTCTTGTTTACATATCTCCTAAATTGTATATACTTTCTAAAGTTTAGTCACATTCGATCAAATGAATTAGAAATTTGCAACTAAAGTAATCCAGAAAAAAGTAAACCAAATTTAATTTTTTTAACTTTAACCAAATTCAGTATCTAAACAATATTTGAAAACTGCAAAACACTCAAATTTATCAAAAGGAAAACAGGGACCTGAAGAAATTAAATCATGAATTCTGAAATGGAATACACATTTAATTTGAATTTCTATAGTTGCACTCCAGAATATTTTGATTTTATGAAGAAAATGTGTTCGAGCACTTAGTTTTAACTGTATACATTGATCATTGACACCGGAAATGAAAAACATTGAGAAAGTCTATGATTTTTAAGCATCTACAACATTTCAAAGAAATGCAAACAATAAAATATTTTATAAGATCATTTTTTTAAAAATTGGCAAGAACAGTTACTCAAATGGTGACCAAAAAGAGTACCTACAAAAACATTTGACCTCAGATATTTACACATTAACTACAAAATAAAATTACAATTTATATAAATTACTTTTAGAAGAATTTCCCTTGAGTTTACAAGGCATATACAAAGTATAATTTCCTTAGAAATGTCACAGTTAACAGAAAAAAATCAATAAAATATTTCAACAATTTCAAATATATTACTCACAAAATGTAATTATGAAAAAATTATAATTTTGTAAACTATTTTAAAATAATGATACCATATTAAAATATATTCATAAAAGACATTAGAAAAATATAGCTAATAAACCAATCAAAATAATATGAATTTGAATGAAAAATAGTTTTTCTATTGTGGTATTTTTTAAAAGTACAAATAATGGGTAATATGAGAGGTGTTTTGCTACAATGTCTTTGCATATATATTAATTTTATTTTATTAATAATGTAAGTTTAAAAATCATTATTGAATAGAATAATTTTATAGGTCCACAATAAAAACAAATTTGTTGGTTCAGTTCAGTTCAGTTCAATCGCTCAGTCATATCCAACTCTTTTCGACCCCATGAACCACAGCACATCAGGCCTCTCTGTCCATCACCAACTCCCGGAGTCCACTCAAACCCATGCCCATCGAGTTGGTGATGACATCCAAACATTTCATCCTCTGTCATCCCCTTCTCCTCCTGCCTCAACCTTTCCCAGCATCAGAGTTTTTTCCAATGAGTCAACTCTTCGCACCAGGTGGCCAAAGGATTGGAGTTTCAGCTTCAACGTCAGTCCTTCCAGTGAATATTCAGGACTGATTTCCTTTAGGATGGACTGGTTGGATCTCCTCGCAGTCCAAGGGACTTTCAAGAGTCTTCTTCAACACCACAGTTCAAAAACATCAGTTCTTTGGTGCTCAGCTTTCTTCACAGTCCAGCTCTCACATCCATACGTTACCACAGGAAAAACCACAGCCTTGACTAGACAGACCTTTGTTGACAAAGCAATGTCTCTGCTTTTTAATATACTGTCTAGGTTGGTCATAACTTTCCTTCCAAGGAGTAAGTGTCTTTTAATTTCATGGCTGCAATCACCTTCTGCAGTGATTTTGGAGCCCAGAAAAATAAAATCTGACATTGTTTCCACTGTTTCCCCATCTATTTGCCATGAAGTGATGAGACGAGATACCATGATCTTCGTTTTCTAAATGGTGAGCTTTAAGCCAACTTTTTCACTTTCCTCTTTCACTTTCCTCAAGAGGCTCTTTAGTTCTTCACTCTTTGCCATAAGGGTGGCGGCTTCTGCATATCTGAGGTTATTGATGTTTCTCCCAGCAATCTTGATTCCAGCTTGTGCTTCCTCCAGCCAAGCGTTTCTCATGATGTACTCTGCATAAATTCAGTTCAGTTCAGTTCAGTCATTCAGTCATGTCCAAGTCTTTGTGACCCCATAAATCGCAGCATGCCAGGCTTCTCTGTCCATCACTAACTCCTGGAGTTCACTGCAAGTTAAATAAGCAGGTATGTGTTGGTTAACCAATTAATATTTCAAAATAATATTTATTTAAATGCCTTCATTCAATCCACTTGGAATATGTATATATATATAAATGTTTGTGTGGTTTGTGTGTTTCACTCAGTCATGTACAACTCTTTGTGACCTCATGGACTGTAGCCAAGCAGGCTCCTCTGTTTATGGAGTTCTCCAGGTAAGAATAGTGGTGTAAGCAGCTATTCCTTTTTCCAGGGTATCTTCTTGACACAGGAATCAAACCTGGCTATTCCATATTTCAGGGAGATTCTTTACCATCTGAACCACTATGGAAGTTTCTTATAACATGTTTATGTAGTATATTCTATGGAATATCTACTTCAGAATCAAAAAAATTGGAAAGTAATTTTCTTCCCTTGAAGATTCACAATCAGAATAATATGGTAATTATTCTAAGAAACTTCTAGCAATTGATTAAATTTGATTTAGCCAAGACATCCCCAAATACATTTTTTGAACAAAGATATAATTGGGTTTATGTAAAATTTCTGGAATCTATGTTTTATAGAACGTTTTGGAAGCTAGAAGAGCATGCTATTTATCCACTCTAGCTTCTCAACCCACTGATAGAATTCATTTGCATCTTTGAACTTTGGCTAAGAAATTTAACCAATAATTTCATTTATCCTAGACAGCATATTAAAAAGCAGAAGAATTACTTTGCCAACAAAGGTCCATATAATCAAAGCTTTGGTGTTTCCAGTAATCATGCACAAATGTGAGAACTGGACCGTAAAAAAAGCTGAGTGCCGAATAATTGATACTTTTGAACTGTAGTGCTGGAGAAGACTCTTGAGAGTCCCTTGGACTGCAAGGAGATCCAATCAGTCCATCCTAAATGAAATGAGTCCTGAATATTTATTGGAAGGACTGAGGCTAAAGCTGAAGCTCCAACACTTTGGCCACCTGGAGTGAGGAGTTGACTCAATAGAAAAGATACTGACACTGGGAAAAATTGAGGGCAGGAGGAAAAGGGGATGACAGAGGATGAGATGGTTGGACGGCATCACCAACTTGAGTTTGATGTCGAGTTGGCATCACTCGACATGACTTTGAGCAAGCTCCGGGAGTTGGTGATGGGCAGGGAGGCCTGGCGTGCTGCAGTCCACGGGGTCACAAAGAGTCAGACACGACAGAGCAACTGAACAGAACTGAAGAGAATAGTTATGAGGGCGTATTTTTAGATGATTACCTCTGAGGGAAGAGGACTTAGATTTAGAGGTTATTTTCTATCATCTTTCCTCTTTTTCTGGTTTTCCATAAATCATTTTTGGGTCAATTCACAGGCAGACTTACGTAGGTTATGTGTGAGGCAGTTTGCTGCTGGTCAGTTTCCTTCTCACCCACACCATATGAGATGGGTCAAATCTGTTAGCATTCTTGAATGACACTAAAAAGTGAAAACATATACTTGATTAGAATAGAAGTATTCCTAGGTCAAATAATGACACCTAAATTATACCCAGATGGTTCCCTTACCTTACTGCTCTCATCCGTGTGCCCTTTCCCAGTAAAATCTCTTGCTTTGTCAGCACATGTGTCTCCTCGGACAATTCATTTCCAAGTGTTAGACAAGAGCCCAGTTTCAGGCCCTGAAAGAGGTCCTCCTTCCTGCAACAAATGGCAACTCTGGTGGGACTCTTCTTCACTGAGACTGGCATCCTGACCACTCGGGGTACTCAGGGGCCAGGTTGCCTGCCAATGGACCAGACCCAGTGGCCACAACTGGGACTCTTTTGTCCCTGGTCTCCTCCTGATGCAGACAACTGGCCACAGTGCTTCTACCGGTAAGGAACAAGAGACTTTATTGACCTCTCCCCCCACCCCTCTTTCCTCTCCTTAACCCTTCCTATCCTTCCTTGTTTTTCTAGTCCCCCAGTCCTGGATGCAGAAATCTGGTCGAAGGGCCCTCAGCCTGAGCTGAGGATTGGAGACTGATCACCTCTTCTTGGCAGAGAACTCGAATTCTGGTTCTGGTCTGGTCTGATTTCTGGTAGGGCTGAGTTCCCGTCCTCCCTTCTCTGGAGGCCCAGGGAAAAGTCCCATAATGCCTGGGTATCTGTAGGTGGCAGGACATGTTTGTATGGCCACCCCTTTCACCTCCCCCACCTCCTCCCCCTTNTGAGTTCCCGTCCTCCCTTCTCTGGAGGCCCAGGGAAAAGTCCCATAATGCCTGGGTATCTGTAGGTGGCAGGACATGTTTGTATGGCCACCCCTTTCACCTCCCCCACCTCCTCCCCCTTGTTCTTTCAACCTGGTTTCCTTTCCTCCCTTGAAATCTTTGATGTTAGTACTTAGATTCTTGTATTTAAGGGCTTGCCTGGTGGTGCAGAGGTTAAAGTGTCTGCCTGCAATGTGGGAGACCTGGGTTCAATCCCTGGATCGAGAAGATCCTCTGGAGAAGGAAATGTCAACCCACTCTTGTATTTTTGCCTGGAGAATCCCATGGATGGAGGAGCTTGGTAGGCTAGAGTCCACGGGTCGTAAAGAGTTGGACACGACTGAGGGACTTCACTTACACTTTATAAATTAACAATATTCTGAACAAGTGCCCATATGTTATGGTGAGAAATCGTTGTCCTAAGGAAGATTTAGTGTGTGTACCATTTAGTTTCATAACAGGTTTTAGTGAGACAAATGGTCCCCGCATCTTCCCCCATCACAGCCACCAGTCTGCTTGTCATTTTGACCCTCACTCTTTTTTATTTGCAGGATACATTATCCATAGGGAGTAAGAAAGTCAGGGCTAAGGCAACTTTCAGGTTATTCAATGGGCCAAGAGTTCATTGGGGACCAAATAAAACGCTGTATCTCTCTAAGGTCCCAGTTATCTCCATGTTTTTTTCATCACCATTTCCCTCCTCTGCTCCCNTAATACCACCTAGGAGTTTCTTTGAAGAAGAGTTGAGAAATGGAGAGTAACTGCAAAGAAATGTAAGAAAAAAATAAGATGGATAACATTCATGCAGAACAGAAAGGTGATGAGTATGTTCATATGTGGAGAAATAACTGAGGCAAATAGCAAATTGACTTCCTGCTCTATTGCTGGGGTCCAGCCCTGGCAGGTCCAGGAAATTCAAAGCATGGACAGCGTTGGCGAGGAAAGATTTGTTTATTTATTTATATTGAAATATAAGATTAGATTAAGAAGAAATAGTATAGTAGGAAAATTAAATGGAGAAAAGAAGGCTGAATAACTTGGCTTGCGGGGGAGGCCAATAAAATCTCCTAACAAGAGATTTGCACCATCTACATGGGGCCACCAGCACCTGCTTGAATCTCTAAGGGTGCCCCACCTTGGGCTCCTTTCGCACGGGGCTTGAAAGCCGGGGCAAGTAAGTAGACCTGGCGAGCCCTCCTGATCCAGTTGGTAATTCAGCCTGAAATTAGAGTGAAGAGGAGAAGGAAGGAGAGGGAGAAAAGGAGCAAGAGAGAGACATGGGAGGAGCCAGCTTCCCAAGAAACTAGGCTGAGAGACTAGTCCGAGAAACTGGTACATCCTTTATTGTTCTGAAGGCTTTTTATACTTTTGATAAAACATGAAGATCAATGGGTACACAGTTATGCAGCGTTAACAGCCCAGACTCATCAAAAACAGGCTTTTTTCTCTGCATATCAAGTTATATACACAAGTCTTAGGTAATTTACATAATCTTCCAGCCAAAAGGGTCAATTAACCTTTTACAGCCTTTTTCCGATAAGGGTTTGTCAACCAGAAGACTTGTTTGTGTTGATCTTCCCAAGGTCTGGTGTTATTCTCAGAAAAGCACTAAACAAAGTTACTTTCCTACACAGCAGATACAGCAACTTATAACAAGTAAAGGGAGCACAGTGATTTACAGCAAAAGAGAAGCAATTAACTCAAAAGTCTAGTGTTGCTAACATCAGAACTACTATATATCTTTTTCTACATCTTGCTTACATTGAGTAACATCCTCCCAGGTGCCTAAAAGATAAAGAATATGGAGGTCTGGCAGCAATCGTTGAGTGAACAGTGAAGACCCGTCACCAATATGATTTTTAACTCTTTAGAAAAGGCTCTGTAACTTAAGGATGCCTTTAAGCTTTGTGTCTCTCGCAGTTGGGGGGCTGTAAGCAATTCACAAGCTGTAAGAAGTCTGGGGAACCTGTTAGGCAAGCTAAAGAGCTATCAGAGGGGATTTAACTAAAATATCCCTTTCAAATGCAGAAGACTAAAGCCCTGAGTTGACTTTTTCCCAGAGAATATCAGAAGAGTGGAAAAGCAGAGTACAGGGCCTGCAGATTCTTATTTGGAGGGGGGTGGGTGGAGGGTGGATGCTCAGGAAATGCCATGCGGAACCCCTGAAGTTTGATCATACCCTGCGTATGCCAGACTTCCTTCCACATGACCCTGTCATGGGTGGGATTCCTCGCACTGGCTCCCGGCACTCTATGAAACTGAAGTTAATACAGAAATTAGCCAAAAAAATAAAAGACTGGTGATTGAATCTTTTTGATGTCCCTTCATGAACTTCTGTGGTGTTTAATAATGATTTTCATTACATCTTGACATCATGGGATATTCTGTAACGTTTTACAACTGGCGAGATAAAGATAGAAAAATACGAGATTTAATAGACATCTGTCACTCTAAATATGACTTGAGTTTTTTTTAAATCAAACTTTGTAAAAATCCTCGAAGTTAATAGAACATTACAACCACTTCTGAAAAGTGAGGTGAATTTAATGTCTCCTGCCTTAAGAGAACAGCGGCTGATGATACTATTTGAAAACCTCAGAAAATGCATTTCACAAAATCAAACGGTGAAATATAAAAGCCTTGCTATAAACTAATGAAGGACTGAGAGTTGAAGCTTAGGGTCATTTAAGGAGGAGGTGAACCTTCTCACTCATGCATGTCTTAAGCCATGTGCATTGATGGATCTTTCCCAAGAACTGGCTTTTCTTTAGGTCCCGAGCTAATGCAGACACAGCACAAAGTATTACTCATGGAAATGCTTTTCTTAGGCTCTATGTTAATGATTATAATTGTTACAAATTTTGCCTGGGAACCTGTCTCTCAAGACTTGTACCCCTGGTGACNCGATGGATCTTTCCCGAGAACTGGCTTTTCTTTAGGTCCCGAGCTAATGCAGACACAGCACAAAGTATTACTCATGGAAATGCTTTTCTGAGGCTCTATGTTAATGATTATAATTGTTACAAATCTTGCCTGGGAACCTGTCTCTCAAGACTTGTACCCCTGGTGACACAGCAGCAGTGTATCTGGACCAGAGAAGTTTGCTCAGAACCCGTTCTCCTTGGTTAATTTTGTGACACATTTATCTCAGGATGTAGGCCTTTGGAAGGGATCTGGTGGAACTTTTACAACCTTGAAGTGTTATTTTTATCTATTCTCAGCAACCAGTTAAGGAGTATATAAACCTTGCTTAAGCTAGTGAGGAAGGTACTCTCCTGCCCCCTTCCAGTCTCTCTCTCTTTTTTTAAAAAATTTATTTATTTAAATTAATTGGAGGCTAATTACGTTAGAAAATTATAGTGGTTTTTGCCAAACATCGACATGAATCAACCACGGGCGCACATGGGTTCCCCATCCAGAACCCTCCTCCAGTGTCTCCTGCTGCAAGCTTTCTCTAATTCCTGTTACTTTAATAAAATCAACACAAAACTCTGAGTGACTAAGAGTCTCTTTGGTCCTGGGGTTAAATCTTTCCCTTTGGAGACCATGAATGCAGCGGCACCATCCACTGTAAGCTAAGATCAAGCCTTGGGAAGCTGGAAAGGCTTTTTTTAGTAGTGGGTTATTAGTGTGTGGAACTGGCTACTGAAGAAAGCAATAAAATCTGTAACAATGAACACACTGAAAGTGATTTATGCACGTGAGTGTACAGTTGACAGCCTTTAAACATTAGTTGTGCAAGTGGAGAGATCATTAAGCACCATATGGTTCTTTCTTTGAAAAAGCCCTATTTCAGAACAGCAAAGGATGGAAAGGAAACAGGATTTCTGTTTCAAAGCACAATTTTCTTCATTTTAAGACAAGGAAAATATTAAATGAGTAAAATCTATTTTTATAGTAATCAAGGTAATAGTGGAAACAAGTTAGCCAGAAGAACTTTCATCATATCCTGGATTAGTGAAACATGACCAGCTTGCAGTAATCCAAGGCCAAGAAAGGAAAAAAGTAGCGTGATTCAGGAAACGGAAGGACTATGGAGCAGCAGCCTTTTACAATGATGACAATAATATGGATTAGCCAAGCTTAACTAAGTATTCTGGAGAAGGCAAAGGCACCCCACTCCAGTATTCTTGCCTGGAAAATCCCATGGACGGAGGAGCCTGGTGGGCTGCAGTCCATGGGGTTGCTAGAGTCGGACACAACTGAGCGACTTCACTTTCACTTTTCACTTTCCTGCATTGGAGCAGGAAATGGCAACCCACTCCAGTGTTCTTGCCTGGAGAATCCCAGGGACAGGGGAGCCTGGTGGGCTGCCGTCTATGGGGTCGCACAAAGTCAGACACGACTGAAGCAACTTAGCAGCAGCAGCAGCAGCATCTAAGTATTCAGTAATTTTATCACGATGTAGTTTTGGGTTTTTTTTTTTTTTTTAGACATTTATAAACATGACAGCACAGAATGCTGACAATACCTTCTTATACACTTGCAGACTGAGGAAGACTATAACGGAAAATATTTGAATACTCAAAGCCCCCCAAAGCCCATTATCTACAATATCCAGGTCGTTGAACTAAACTGTGCTTTATTTACCTCTTGCTGATAGTTACCATGCTGCTTAATACTCCTCAATATTAATCATCCACGAATTACCACCAGCTTCCAGTTCCAGTTTCTTTTATTTTATTAAAAAAATAAAAACTTAGATACAAGGGAATCCGTACAACAAAAGAAAAACATATTGTGCTCATCCATTGACAAACATCTATTCCAATATCACGAGGCTTTTCTAACAAATTAAATGCTAAAGTCAGAAGGCTTTGTAATTTTGATACCTCTAAGGGCTGATTTTTATGTATAGAAAATATTTTATGTTCTAGAAATATTTTAAAATTGGCTTCTTTACTGGAGAGAAAAAGCAAGAGCCCCTCCCCCTTTTTTCCTTTACATTGAATAGGATTATAATATTAAGAAAGGACTTACAACCATATTTCCAAAGAATTCGTCTGATTGAAACACATACAATCTCACTTAAAAAAATCCAACTATCCAAAAAAGATGTGGGCAAGAAATGTGCTGTGCTTAGGCACTCAGTCATGTCTGACTCTTTGCAACCCCATGGATTGTAGCCCCCCAGGCTCCTCTGTTCACGGGAATTCTCCGGGCAAGAATACTGGAGTGGGTCGCCATCTCCTCCTCCAGGGGATCATCCCAATCCAGGGATCGAACCCAGGTCTCCTGCACTGCAGTGGATTCTTTACCATCTGAGCCACCAATGGGCAGGAAGTGCTCAGGATCTCATCATGACCTGCAATAAAGCCGAATGACAAAGGCCCGTGTAACTTAGGTGTCCGGGCAATAGAAATAGTGCCAAAATAGACCTTCTGATACAATAGGGTTTGATTTGCAAATCAACTCACACACCATAATAAATTTAGGTGTGACGTCAAAGTAAAGTGGAAGTCACCTAGGTTCACATGGATTTCTGTTTTCTAGTTAGGATTGTGGACCAGGAAGTACTCACACTGAGCTAAACCTAGCAAGCCGTGAAGGAGAACTATGTCCACAGATGGCCATTCACCTCCAGTGTTCCAGGCTTAGTTCAGACGTGTGTCCTGTCCAAGAAAGCTTTACTCTGTGCTGCTTCCCAATTGGGGGGCATTAAGGGGCATCCCCTGCGTTTCCATAGTTCAATGGCCTCAACCCTTCCTTATACTGCTTTCCAGTGAGCCACTGTCATCTTTTTTAAAAAGATAAATTCCTGCATTTATTGTTGTCTTTATTTATTAGAAATTTAATACATCTTTTTAACTGTGCTAGTGTTTTCGTTGATATATTATGTTAGCTGGGACTCTGATTAGAACATCACACAGGTTCTGAAAGCTCTGTCCTTGATTGTATTTATCCCATAAGCTAAATTATTATCAGTGTATATGCTTTTTAAAAATATATATATTGCAATATATCAAAGTATCTGTAATAATATTTAGACCCATAAAATGGAACACTAGCAATAGGAAAAAAAATCACTCATTGCCCTTGGGACATACCCTTCTTTCTGAGTCTTTTACAGGAGAATAGGCAGGAAGGTCAGGGTATCCACATTCCTCTGATAAGTCTTTGGTTTTTTTTTAAATTTGTGTACATGTCTGTGTGTGTTGGTGGGAAACAGAGATAGAGAGAGAGACAGAGGGAGACAGAAAGACAGAGAGACAGAGATAGAGATATAAACAGAGGTAGAAAGAAAGAGACAGAGAAAATTTTGCTTCAGAGACCCAGGAGCTAAAATACATGGAGATGTTAGTTCTTGCTATTTTAACCAAAACAATCACATCCTGTTTAATCAACATTCAAAGTTTGCAAATATTCACAAAAGAGCCAAAGTTTTGAAGACTGGGAAATCAGGCCACATTTAGGCATTAAAATGTGGTCTCATATTCAATCAACTTTGTAAAAGAAATACAGGTGAGAAATGCCAAGTTACTTTTACAAATATGTTTATATATGTTAGTGGAGGAGAGTCTGGAGACCTCACCACACATGAACTTCAGTTTTTGGTAAGGAAACATGCAAAGAAGAATCTAAGGTCTTATCTGTTGCAAGAAAGTTTATTGATGATAAGGAAAGAAAGAACAGAGAGAATACCTCAGGACAGATGTGGGCCATGCCGAGGGAGGCAATGGTCTTGCAGGGCTGGAGTACATGGTATTTAAGGCAAGATCATTTGCATAATCCTGTGGGTCCTTGATTGATAGTCTTGACTGACAACTGCAGGTTATATAACAAGATGTTCTACCACGCATGTCCTTCCCATAATTCAGTCTGTTATAATTTGATGCACATGTTCTTAGAATATTTATGAGCAGCTAATGAGTCCAATGACCACCAAAGGTTACTTTAGTACATGATAATGTGTGGTATGGACATATGCTAAAGTAGGGAAAATCACCATCCATCTACCAGTAGGGAATTTTTTTGGCCCCCTGACTATCCCAGATGTTTAGCTGAAGGGGCTACCCCTCATCGCTCTCATCTAACTTTCTGCCTAATATATATAGTTTGTAAAAATAAGAACATGCAATTCCGTTAAGGAAGAACCAAGAAGATTGCTTTGTCTCATAAAGTTGCAACAATTGAATATTATCTTTATTCTTTATGTCTAACTGATAGAAACAGAGGAAAGGGACAAAATAGGTGGTTACATAGTTAATCTTACTCGGGGATTATAAATTTAAAAGCATAGGCGATCCCTGCAAGCTAATGATTATTCAAGAAAGTAGGTTTGCTTAACCACAAAACTATGCAGGCTTGCTTAGTAACAAAACCATGAAACACGACCCCCCCCCCTCCCCACCAAACAACAGAACAACGGTTGCATGAGACCCCCATGCTGCCCAGGGAGCTCAAAAAGATGATTCTTAGGACACGCTCTCTGCACACCTAAGAAACAATAATTTGTGGACCTAGCTTGACCACACAGGGACAAGAAAACTCCCCTTCTCAACCTGGCGAAAGAGCGGATGATAAAAACATGACCAGAAAGAGCAAAGAGTTGTTCTCTTAACCCAACTTTTTCTTTGATTATAAAACTATAACCCAATATGTTCCTAAGGCTCGGCATTCTCTCACTTGTCTGCTTATAAGCCTCCGAAGAGTTCAACTCTAATAAATCACTTTTTATCTATCACTTTGCCTCTCACTGAATTTTCCTTGCACGGAGAAATAAAGGACTGTTACCAGAGTTCTTCGGAGCCTCCAGAAATGATACCAATCTGTTTCAAAACTTTGTTGCCGCCATTCATATATCACATCATAGATAGCCTCTTAATATCTGCCTTTCCCAAAAGGAATTTGAGCCATTTCAGAATAGGTAATATGCCTTACACATCTTTGTATCCTTAACACAATGGTGGTGGTGGTGGTTTCATTGCTAAGTAAGCCCGACTCTTGTGACCCCATGGACTGTAGCCCACCAGGCTTCTTTGTTCATGGGGTTTTCCAGGCAAGAATACTGGAGTGGGTTGCCATTTTCTTCTCCAGGGGAAGCTTCCTCACCTAGCGATTAAACAAGGGTCGCCTGCATCACAGGCAGTCTCCTGCACTGTACTCAGATTCTTTAGCACCAAGTCACCAGGGAAGCCCTAACACAGAGCTTAGAAATCAAAGGCTTGTTGAGAGAACAAATAAATTAAAATATTTTTGATACAAATATTGATCTCTTTCTCATAACTTTCAAATGCTAATTTGAGGTATCAGGATCTTACATACTGTCTGCAAAGGACATCCCCCTCCATAGTATTTATTACTATTTTTATTAATAGTATTTATTATGGATAATATTCTATTGCATGTCCTTCTTCATATGCTCACTATTATGACCAGATGGGGAACTTTGGAAGATATTTTTGCTTTTTTTTTTTTTTT
>SJYW01043839.1:70673-81048 GCA_006410735.1 Raphicerus campestris
TTTTTTTTTTTTTTTTAGACATTTATAAACATGACAGCACAGAATGCTGACAATACCTTCTTATACACTTGCAGACTGAGGAAGACTATAACGGAAAATATTTGAATACTCAAAGCCCCCCAAAGCCCATTATCTACAATATCCAGGTCGTTGAACTAAACTGTGCTTTATTTACCTCTTGCTGATAGTTACCATGCTGCTTAATACTCCTCAATATTAATCATCCACGAATTACCACCAGCTTCCAGTTCCAGTTTCTTTTATTTTATTAAAAAAATAAAAACTTAGATACAAGGGAATCCGTACAACAAAAGAAAAACATATTGTGCTCATCCATTGACAAACATCTATTCCAATATCACGAGGCTTTTCTAACAAATTAAATGCTAAAGTCAGAAGGCTTTGTAATTTTGATACCTCTAAGGGCTGATTTTTATGTATAGAAAATATTTTATGTTCTAGAAATATTTTAAAATTGGCTTCTTTACTGGAGAGAAAAAGCAAGAGCCCCTCCCCCTTTTTTCCTTTACATTGAATAGGATTATAATATTAAGAAAGGACTTACAACCATATTTCCAAAGAATTCGTCTGATTGAAACACATACAATCTCACTTAAAAAAATCCAACTATCCAAAAAAGATGTGGGCAAGAAATGTGCTGTGCTTAGGCACTCAGTCATGTCTGACTCTTTGCAACCCCATGGATTGTAGCCCCCCAGGCTCCTCTGTTCACGGGAATTCTCTGGGCAAGAATACTGGAGTGGGTCGCCATCTCCTCCTCCAGGGGATCATCCCAATCCAGGGATCGAACCCAGGTCTCCTGCACTGCAGTGGATTCTTTACCATCTGAGCCACCAATGGGCAGGAAGTGCTCAGGATCTCATCATGACCTGCAATAAAGCCGAATGACAAAGGCCCGTGTAACTTAGGTGTCCGGGCAATAGAAATAGTGCCAAAATAGACCTTCTGATACAATAGGGTTTGATTTGCAAATCAACTCACACACCATAATAAATTTAGGTGTGACGTCAAAGTAAAGTGGAAGTCACCTAGGTTCACATGGATTTCTGTTTTCTAGTTAGGATTGTGGACCAGGAAGTACTCACAGTGAGCTAAACCTAACAAGCCGTGAAGGAGAACTATGTCCACAGATGGCCGTTCACCTCCAGTGTTCCAGGCTTAGTTCAGACGTGTGTTCTGTCCAAGAAAGCTTTACTCTGTGCTGCTTCCCAATTGGGGGGCATTAAGGGGCATCCCCTGCGTTTCCATAGTTCAGTGGCCTCAACCCTTCCTTATACTGCTTTCCAGTGAGCCACTGTCATCTTTTTTAAAAAGATAAATT
Source organism: Raphicerus campestris (assembly GCA_006410735.1). Taxonomy (NCBI): domain Eukaryota; kingdom Metazoa; phylum Chordata; class Mammalia; order Artiodactyla; family Bovidae; genus Raphicerus; species Raphicerus campestris. The sequence continues at coordinate 72,016 of SJYW01043839.1, forward strand.
CCTGCATTTATTGTTGTCTTTATTTATTAGAAATTTAATACATCTTTTTAACTGTGCTAGTGTTTTCATTGATATATTATGTTAGCTGGGACTCTGATTAGAACATCACACAGGTTCTGAAAGCTCTGTCCTTGATTGTATTTATCCCATAAGCTAAATTATTATCAGTGTATATGCTTTTTAAAAATATATATATTGCAATATATCAAAGTATCTGTAATAATATTTAGACCCATAAAATGGAACACTAGCAATAGGAAAAAAAATCACTCATTGCCCTTGGGACATACCCTTCTTTCTGGGTCTTTTTTTACAGGAGAATAGGCAGGAAGGTCAGGGTATCCACATTCCTCTGATAAGTCTTTGGTTTTTTTTTAAATTTGTGTACATGTCTGTGTGTGTTGGTGGGAAACAGAGATAGAGAGAGAGACAGAGGGAGACAGAAAGACAGAGAGACAGAGATAGAGATATAAACAGAGGTAGAAAGAAAGAGACAGAGAAAATTTTGCTTCAGAGACCCAGGAGCTAAAATACATGGAGATGTTAGTTCTTGCTATTTTAACCAAAACAATCACATCCTGTTTAATCAACATTCAAAGTTTGCAAATATTCACAAAAGAGCCAAAGTTTTGAAGACTGGGAAATCAGGCCACATTTAGGCATTAAAATGTGATCTTATATTCAATCAACTTTGTAAAAGAAATACAGGTGAGAAATGCCAAGTTACTTTTACAAATATGTTTATATATGTTAGTGGAGGAGAGTCTGGAGACCTCACCACACATGAACTTCAGTTTTTGGTAAGGAAACATGCAAAGAAGAATCTAAGGTCTTATCTGTTGCAAGAAAGTTTATTGATGATAAGGAAAGAAAGAACAGAGAGAATACCTCAGGACAGATGTGGGCCATGCCGAGGGAGGCAATGGTCTTGCAGGGCTGGAGTACATGGTATTTAAGGCAAGATCATTTGCATAATCCTGTGGGTCCTTGATTGATAGTCTTGACTGACAACTGCAGGTTATATAACAAGATGTTCTACCACGCATGTCCTTCCCATAATTCAGTCTGTTATAATTTGATGCACATGTTCTTAGAATATTTATGAGCAGCTAATGAGTCCAATGACCACCAAAGGTTACTTTAGTACATGATAATGTGTGGTATGGACATATGCTAAAGTAGGGAAAATCACCATCCATCTACCAGTAGGGAATTTTTTTGGCCCCCTGACTATCCCAGATGTTTAGCTGAAGGGGCTACCCCTCATCGCTCTCATCTAACTTTCTGCCTAATATATATAGTTTGTAAAAATAAGAACATGCAATTCCGTTAAGGAAGAACCAAGAAGATTGCTTTGTCTCATAAAGTTGCAACAATTGAATATTATCTTTATTCTTTATGTCTAACTGATAGAAACAGAGGAAAGGGACAAAATAGGTGGTTACATAGTTAATCTTACTCGGGGATTATAAATTTAAAAGCATAGGCGATCCCTGCAAGCTAATGATTATTCAAGAAAGTAGGTTTGCTTAACCACAAAACTATGCAGGCTTGCTTAGTAACAAAACCATGAAACACGACCCCCCCCCCTCCCCACCAAACAACAGAACAACGGTTGCATGAGACCCCCATGCTGCCCAGGGAGCTCAAAAAGATGATTCTTAGGACACGCTCTCTGCACACCTAAGAAACAATAATTTGTGGACCTAGCTTGACCACACAGGGACAAGAAAACTCCCCTTCTCAACCTGGCGANCCCCATGCTGCCCAGGGAGCTCAAAAAGATGATTCTTAGGACACGCTCTCTGCACACCTAAGAAACAATAATTTGTGGACCTAGCTTGACCACACAGGGACAAGAAAACTCCCCTTCTCAACCTGGCGAAAGAGCGGATGATAAAAACATGACCAGAAAGAGCAAAGAGTTGTTCTCTTAACCCAACTTTTTCTTTGATTATAAAACTATAACCCAATATGTTCCTAAGGCTCGGCATTCTCTCACTTGTCTGCTTATAAGCCTCCGAAGAGTTCAACTCTAATAAATCACTTTTTATCTATCACTTTGCCTCTCACTGAATTTTCCTTGCACGGAGAAATAAAGGACTGTTACCAGAGTTCTTCGGAGCCTCCAGAAATGATACCAATCTGTTTCAAAACTTTGTTGCCGCCATTCATATATCACATCATAGATAGCCTCTTAATATCTGCCTTTCCCAAAAGGAATTTGAGCCATTTCAGAATAGGTAATATGCCTTACACATCTTTGTATCCTTAACACAATGGTGGTGGTGGTGGTGGTTTCATTGCTAAGTAAGCCCGACTCTGGTGACCCCATGGACTGTAGCCCACCAGGCTTCTCTTCATGGGGTTTTCCAGGCAAGAATACTGGAGTGGGTTGCCATTTTCTTCTCCAGGGGAAGCTTCCTCACCTAGCGATTGAACAAGGGTCGCCTGCATCATAGGCAGTCTCCTGCACTGTACTCAGATTCTTTAGCACCAAGTCACCAGGGAAGCCCTAACACAGAGCTTAGAAATCAAAGGCTTGTTGAGAGAACAAATAAATTAAAATATTTTTGATACAAATATTGATCTCTTTCTCATAACTTTCAAATGCTAATTTGAGGTATCAGGATCTTACATACTGTCTGCAAAGGACATCCCCCTCCATANCACCAGGGAAGCCCTAACACAGAGCTTAGAAATCAAAGGCTTGTTGAGAGAACAAATAAATTAAAATATTTTTGATACAAATATTGATCTCTTTCTCATAACTTTCAAATGCTAATTTGAGGTATCAGGATCTTACATACTGTCTGCAAAGGACATCCCCCTCCATAGTATTTATTACTATTTTTATTAATAGTATTTATTATGGATAATATTCTATTGCATGTCCTTCTTCATATGCTCACTATTATGACCAGATGGGGAACTTTGGAAGATATTTTTGCTTTTTTTTTTTTTTTGGACATGTAATAGATGGTCAATAAATATTTCCAGAATAGAAATAATGTATTATTTGAAGATATTAGAGACAAATATATATATATATATATAAATTACCATAAGTAAAATTTTTCACTAATTTTAAAATACAGAAATCATGTTCTAATATTTGAAATGATCTCTAGATGAAAGACTATTTTAGTGAGGAACTTCAAGATGCAAATAAACCATGAAGAACTTTTTAAAATACTTTAAATCATAAATAACTCACCAGTTACAAAACTAATACTTAGCTTCAAGTTTTTGAGGATTAAGAAATAACTGAAGAAATTTTCTTGAGACAGCTTGCAATCTAAAATACCAAAAAAGAGATTTCGGACTGCTATGTTTTAGAGTGCCTAAATTCTCAGAGGTTGGAATTACTCAACCATGCTTAAAAATGAAGCACAACTAGTGGAAATAAAGAGATGAAGAAAATTTTGATTGAAAAGCAGATTTATGCTGTGCTCTGAGATGCTGTGATTCCACATGATGCAATGTTGATGTTGGTTTTCCCTTTGTGTTTCTCTCTGCTCCTTTTCTCTTTGTTCTTATCATTACAAGCTTCAGTGATGTATAATGGGGGTATCAAATCACAGGTTTCGAAGCAATAAAAGTCCTGCAATGGAATAGTCCACTCATTCACAACATCTTCTGGTTACAAAGAAGTGATATTGTTTTAAAAAAAAAAGAAAAAAGGAGGAAAACAACAACAAAAAACCCTCTCAATACCACTTTAAAAGGAAACGCCTTAGTGACGGGCACGTCTTATACTCTATTAAAGAGTCTGAAACCAGTCATCTTGACTTCTAAAATATCCACTTGCTGAAATGCTTCTACTCTCTGTTAAAGCCAGCTAAATAGAGAACTCCACAAAGAAGTATATGGTAGTCCTGGCCATCTCTGGTATGCAAACAAGTGCCCTCATCAGCTTCCTTGCCCCTGGAGCTTCAGTTTCATTTAAGCTTTTTGGTGGTGGCACAGATCAAGCTATTCATTTTTCCCAGTTTGATTGAGATATGTTGAGACATTATGTAGGTTTAAGCATAGTGTGCCGATTTGATACATGTATATGTTGCAAAATAATTATCACAATCATTATAGTTAATACTTATATCTCCTTACTTTTTTGATGTGATGAGGACATTCAATATTCTACTTTTTTGCAACCTTCAAGTATACATTATTCTTAACTATAGTCACAATGCTATATTTTAGGTCCCTAGAACATGTACCTAGAAATTTGTCCTCTTTGACCAACATTCCCTCTGACAACTGTCACTCTAGTCTCTGCTTCTATGAATTGTTGTTGTTTTGGATTTGATGTATGTATAGTGAGCTCATACAGCATTTGTCTTTCTTTGTTGATTTATTTCATTTAGCATAATGTCCTCAAGATCCATCCATATTGCCACAAAATAGTGGTATTTCCTTTTTATAGAGGAATAATATTATGTTGTAAATATGCACTATGTTTCATTATGCATTCATCTATTGAATAGTGATCTACCTAAAGATCTGAATGTATCAAATAGAAACACCATTCAGGTGAGACATTTGTCTTGCATTGAACGAGCAACGTCATGTGAAACTTTTATAATATATATTATCCACAACCAAAATGAGCCGAGAATTGAAAGAGAAAAGTCATGTTAAAATATTTTCACTAGAAATGCCAATGAATGGCCAAAAATGATGCTTTTTGATCAATCAGTCACCTGTTGGGGGCACTCAGAATTCAACACTATGAGATCACAAGGTACTTTACAATTGGAATTTTCCATTGGATTGGCATAATATATTGAAAGTCTATATTCTACTCTCTGGCAGTTCAGTGCTTAACACTTCACCTTCCAGTGCAAGGGGTAGGGTTCAGTCTTTGGTCAGGGAACTAAGATCCCACATGCCTCCTGACCAAAAGGGCAAAACATAAAAAGTAACAGAAACAATATCGCAATCAATTCAACAAAGACTTTAAAAATGGTCCACATCAAAAACCATTAAAAAGGTTTAAGACAAAACAAAACAAAAATATTCTGTTTTCAAATAAAAATGAATACCCAATAAGCCTCAGGAAAACTCTCTACAGTTTCCATATGTCAAGAATGTAAGATATTTTTAAAGAAATTTAACAAATGAAATTCTTAGCTATGGAGGTTTTGCATTAACTGTATAGAAATCAGTTCTATGGGCAGGTTAAGAAATATACCAATTCTCTACACTGAAGCTGAGCTTCCAGTTTCCCTAAGATTGCCCAATTTGTACTAGTTTCTTCCTCAAAGGAAAAAAGGCCATCATTGCAAAGTGATTTTGTCACCTACTAGATAAAAGTGTTCCATAAATTTGGATTCACCAGTGTGAGGCTATAATGGGGAAAGCTGCACACAGTTATTTATGTACTTCCAACTTTATACAATGCATTACAGTGAACATAAGCCAGTCTTTCTTACTTAAATACTTCTCTTTAATTTATGAAGCTGTTCAAAACCAGAAGGCTTAAAGACATTGAAAAAAGGGCTTTTTGTTTCTTCTTCTTCTTTTTTTTTTTTTTTTAAACATAATTTGCAAGGTTTACCCTCAGCAGAGATTCAGACAGGATTGATGTNTAAATACTTCTCTTTAATTTATGAAGCTGTTCGAAACCAGAAGGCTTAAAGACATTGAAAAAAGGGCTTTTTGTTTCTTCTTCTTCTTTTTTTTTTTTTTAAACATAATTTGCAAGGTTTACCCTCAGCAGAGATTCAGACAAGATTGATGTAGTTTGGGCATAAGTATACTGTTAAAGCACCCCTGGCCATTCTAATGTGTTTTAAGATAGAGACCATTGTTTCATAGTGTATCATTGACAACATTTTCTACAAATCTGAAAGATCAATGTGATTGATTGATCACTATTGAAAAATCAGTAATCTATGTGACCTTTAATAACAATATTTTAAAAGTCACCAAATAAATTTGCTTGATTACAAACCTTCTTAATCTATTTTTTAATCATTAAATCATATTAATACAATTACCCATATGATCAGGTAGATCCCTGATTACTCCCAGGCTTCTACACTCTTCATGAAAGTGAAAGTGAAAATCGCTCCGTTGTGTCCCACTCTTTGCGACCCCATGGACTGTAGCCTACCAGGTTCCTCCATTCATGGAATTCTCCAGGCCAGAATATTGGAATGGGTAGCCATTCCCTTACTCCAGTGGATCTTCCCAACCCAGGGATTGAACCAAGGTCTCCCACATTACAGGAGGATTCTTTATTGTCTGAGCCACAAGGGAAGCCCACATTCTCCACAAAGCCTCATCTAATCAAGAGATGTTCAAAAGGTGCATATGTGTATAGGTATGAGGAGGAGAGGAAAAAAATTTAACTGCAGTTAAAAGACATCTTATATTTTATGCATGGTTTGTAAGAACATTTCTTTAGAAAAAGAATCTGAGGAACTCAAATCCCTTCTCATCTGGGAAGAAAAGAATAAAGGGTTTGTATAATTTTAAATTAAAGTATAAAAATGTCATAGATTTATACTATTTCCTCTTGCTATCTGTAAGATTAAGTTTCATCAGATAACAGAAGTTTTTTTGTAGTAAGCTGGAAATGCTATTGTTCAAAATCACTAGGGAGTTCTTAGTTCTATTTCCTTATTTCTTGCTTCTTATGTTTTTCTTTCTTGCAGGCACAGGCTGCAATGATGAAGTAAGAAGGAAAGAAGAAAAAGGGAGAGAGAAACACATTGGAAAGGACAGTACTGTCACTTGTTGATCTGAAGCAAATAGCATGCTAGGTATTTCTTTAGCAATGATGGATTTATTCAGGGTCAGCAGTGAATTTCAATTCGGGATTTGCAAGCATGGTAAGCCACCTGCGAGTATCCGCAGAGCCAGAAAAGGATAGCATGTTTATAGAGAGGAAGAGGCAGTTGGGGAAGAAAGCCCATGGTTCTTCTTGGCCTAACCCTTGCCAGGAAAGAAGAGGAGTCTTTCTTTTTCCCGGTGGTCTTTCCTCTTTCTTCTTTTTCCTGCTGTCTTCACAGGGCATGTGGAATTCCAATTTTCTCTTCTCTTATCTTTTAACGTTCGTTTACTTAATATTTGCTTAAAATTTCTTTTTATTATTTTTTACAAATTCTGTAATACTTTTACAAAAAACTAAAAACTTGAAAACTTTACTTTGTGTGTGTGTCTTTTTGTTTGTTTGTTTATAGCTAAAGAGAAATTAAGGCATCACATTGAAATCAGTTTCCTATATCTCCAAAGTATGTTGCAAATATAAATAAGGAAGGTTCATCTCAATTGTCTCTCAGTTGTGTCTAACTCTTTGTGACCCCATGGACTGCAGCACGCCAGCCCTCCCTGTCCTTTACCAACTCCCAGAGCTTGCACAAACTCATGTCCATGGAGTCTGTGATGCCATCCAACCATCTCATCCTCTGTCGTCCCCTTCTCCTTCCGCTTTCAGTCTTTCCCAGCATCAGGGTCTTTACCAATGAGTCGATTCTTCACAGCAGGTGGCCAAAGGATTGGAGCTGCAGCCTTAGTGCCATTTCTTTCAATGACTATCAGGACTGATCTCCTTTAGGATGGACTGGTTTGAACTCCTTACAGTCCAAGGGACTCTCAAGAGTCTTCTCCAGCACCACAGTTCAGAAGCATCAATTCTTCAGCTCTCAACCTGAAACAGAAACTAATGTCAGCTACCACCAATACATTCCAGTTATATAACACAATAAAACCAAACACAGCTGCCACGAATCCCAATCTCTAGATGATCATGAGGCCTAAACTGAAATCGCAGTTCCTCTCTTCTACCGTATAGTCATGCGCTCCTTATCCTCTTCCAGCACTTCAACTGGTTTATTGATTTCACTTAGTGGAGCAAAATCTTCATTCTCATTATTCTTTTCACTCAAAAGCAGGTGAAGGGGGTTCAGGATGGGGGACACATGTACACCCATGGCTGATTCATGTCAATATATGGCAAAAATCACCACAATATTGTAAAGTAATTGGCCTCCTGTAAATTAACTTTTAAAACTCAGGTTAAATACTTTTGTAAAAACTGGCCAAATAAGTAATGATTGAATGTTTATTGAACTCTTCACATATACAGTCACTGTAACAGAGCTTATTATCTTTTTAAACCTTTTAAACAATCCCAATATTTTCCATTTTTCATATGAGGAAACAAGTTATGAATATTTTAATAATATGNAGTTTCAGATGAACAGTGAAGGGTCTCAGCCATGGATATTCATGTATCCATTCTCCCCTAAACTCCTGACCAATCCAGGCTGCTACATAACACTGAGCAGAGTTCCATGTGCTATACAATAAGCCCCTCTTGGTGATTCATTTTAAATGTAACAGTATGTGTGTGTCCATCACAAGCTCCTTAACTATCCCTTCCCCACATGCTTCCCTCCTGCCCTCCCCACGCTCTCCCCTCAGTCAACTATCAGTTCATTCCCTGAATCTGTGAGTGTCTGTTTGGTAATTGCATTTGTGTCATTTCTTTTTAGATTAATGGAGCTTTCCAAAAGTTGAACAAGTAGGAGAGTTGAAGTCCTGGCCTGAAGGCATGAACAAGAGCTCTTCAGATGTTCTTAGATACCTGCATGCATGCATGCCCAGTCATGTCTGACTCTTTGCAACCCCGTGGACTGTAGCAGGCCAGGCTCCTCTGTCCATGGGATTTTTCAAGCAAGAATACTGGAATGGTGGCCATTTTCTCCTCCAGGGGATCAAAACCTCATCACCCGTGTCTCTTGTATTGAGAGGTGGATTCTTTAACACTTGAGCCAAAGCAAATTATGTTAGAGTAAACTATCAAATGCTGCAGTCTTAATCCTCTTCAATAAAAAATAAAGGAAATAGATAAATTTTAGCAGATGTAAATCCTATCAGAGTCAAATCTCATATTTTTCTTTTAAGTCACTACTAGGCAAAAATATTTAGGATGTTAAGAAACAAAACACTTATTTAGCCTGATAGATCATAATATTTTCCTTCATAATCTCCAATTCTTTGGGAGAGAGTGAATTACCTCTC
>SJYW01043839.1:88594-123458 GCA_006410735.1 Raphicerus campestris
GTTTTCTGAATGTTGAGCTTTAAGCCAACTTTTTCACTCTCCTCTTTCACTTTCATCAAGGGTCTTTTTAGTTCCTCTTCATTTTCTGCCATAAGGGTGGTGTCATCTGCATATCTGAGGTTATTGATATTTCTCCTGGCAATCTTGATTCCAGCTTGTGATTCTTCCAGCCCAGCATTTCTCATGATGTACTGTACATGTAAGTTAAATAAACAAGGTAACAATATACAGCCTTGACATACTCCTTTTCCTATTTGGAACCAGTCTGTTGTTCCATGTCCAGTTCTAACTATTGCTTCCTAACCTGCATATAGGCTTCTTAAGAGGCAGGTCAGGTGGTCTGGTATTTCCATCTCTTTCAGAATTTTCCACAGTTTATTGTGATCCACACAGTCAAAGGCTTTGGCATAGTCAGTAAAGCAGAAATAGATGTTTTTCTGGAACTCTCTTGCTGATCCAGAGTTTGTTGGTAATTTGATCTCTGGTTCCTCTGCCTTTTCTAAAACCAGCTTGAACATCTGGAAGTCCACAGTTCATGTGTCAACATAATGCCATAGTAAACTTTATTTGATTAAGCCTCATGTATATGAGAACAATAGACTTTTGTTGTGAAATATTTAAACAACATATGAGAAAAATGAAACTGAATGGGTAAAGTATAAACGTTTGAAAAGTTTTGACAGAAAAGTGTCAGATACAGAAAGTGAGAAAGATAGAGAAGGAAATACATAGCCTAATAATGAGAATCAAAAAATTTAGAACATATTTTTATAAATAATATATGAAACTCATTTAATAATTCATTAGCTCCTTTTTTCCTCCCTCACACCTAGTTTTCTAGATCCTCATTTTCTCCCTGTAGAGTTGATCAATCTGGTGATTTGAATATAAAAACTGTCCTGCCAAGCAACGGATTTGCTTTGTAGTCACTATTGGTCAGCACTAAAAATTCTTGTATTTATTCTTATTTAAAATAAAGATATTCACTCTTATTAAAATTAAACTATGTTTTTAATATTAATAGAAACCATTTTAATATGCATGTATAAAGATCACAGGACTTTGACAAATATGTTATTTTATAAACCGTCATTTAGTTTTTAGGAAAAACATGAAGCCAAGAGAGTTTGACTTGCTCAAAAACACAACGACACAGCAGATNTAAGCTATGTTTTTAATATTAATAGAAACCATTTTAATATGCACGTATAAAGATCACAGGACTTTGACAAATATGTTATTTTATAAACCGTCATTTAGTTTTTAGGAAAAACATGAAGCCAAGAGAGTTTGACTTGCTCAAAAACACAACGACACAGCAGATCTACCGTAAGTTCTGATCGACAGGCTACAGTTTAGCCATCATTTTACATTTCTTATGCTTTTCCCAGGTTGGTCACTCAGTCCTGAGGCTGTTACTTATTCTCAGTTCTATATATAAAGACACTGAATTCTTCTTCAAAATAAAAACATCTTGTATTATAATAGAAACTCCAAAGATCAATCTTAGTACCAGCTTCTCCTTGCCCTGCAGAGGCTATTAATCTTGTTAATTGCAGATAACTACATTAGGAGAAACAATGTCATATAGCACAATGTCATATAGCACAATGTCATATAGCACAATGTCATATAGTGTCATCTATCCACCAACTGATCTCAACTGCTTTTAAGACTTGTGTATACTCAAGGTATACTATTAAGTGGGAATCATTAGGAGAGGTAATTCACTCTCTCCCAAAGAATTGGAGATTATGAAGGAAAATATTATGATCTATCAGGCTAAATAAGTGTTTTGTTTCTTAACATCCTAAATATTTTTGCCTAGTAGTGACTTAAAAGAAAAATATGAGATTTGACTCTGATAGGATTTACATCTGCTAAAATTTATCTATTTCCTTTGTTTTTTATTGAAGAGGATTAAGACTGCAGCATTTGATAGTTTACTCTAACATAATTTGCTTTGGCTCAAGTGTTAAAGAATCCACCTCTCAATACAAGAGACACGGGTGATGAGGTTTTGATCCCCTGGAGGAGAAAATGGCCACCATTCCAGTATTCTTGCTTGAAAAATCCCATGGACAGAGGAGCCTGGCCTGCTACAGTCCACGGGGTTGCAAAGAGTCAGACATGACTGGGCATGCATGCATGCAGGTATCTAAGAACATCTGAAGAGCTCTTGTTCATGCCTTCAGGCCAGGACTTCAACTCTCCTACTTGTTCAACTTTTGGAAAGCTCCATTAATCTAAAAAGAAATGACACAAATGCAATTACCAAACAGACACTCACAGATTCAGGGAATGAACTGATAGTTGACTGAGGGGAGAGCGTGGGGAGGGCAGGAGGGAAGCATGTGGGGAAGGGATAGTTAAGGAGCTTGTGATGGACACACACATACTGTTACATTTAAAATGAATCACCAAGAGGGGCTTATTGTATAGCACATGGAACTCTGCTCAGTGTTATGTAGCAGCCTGGATTGGTCAGGAGTTTAGGGGAGAATGGATACATGAATATCCATGGCTGAGACCCTTCACTGTTCATCTGAAACTGTCACAACATTGTTAATTGGCTATCCTCCAATACAAAATGAAACGTTAAAAAAAATGGATATTCAAGAACTTTAAGCACTGACTGTTGGAATTCTCAAACTATTTTAGCCTCTGGATATCTAAGTAGCTCTTATTCTTAATTTAGGAGACCATTTGATTGTTACTTAATCAAATTTACTTTCACCTTTACTTTTATGTTGCTCTCATAGGTTTGTAACTTTCAGTATTTTATAATTATTGATTCACCAAATTTATTTTTCTTCTTTGGAATTAATATTTTAAAATTATACTTGTTTAAGAAATTACACTGATTCTTGCTTTTATATTTTGTGATATTAGAATCATACTGAGTCATTATCAACTAGATTTCTTAGCTATTTTATCTCATTTTTAGCATTTGTGTTTGGTATGTTTACCATTTGGATTACATTTAATGCATCTTGATTTCTTAGTTTGGTTATGTTTTTGTTCTGAGTTTGTCTTATATTAAATAATTACTTCTCATATTTAAAAAAAAAACAAAGCAGTCAACAAAAGACCAGATAAAATGATCAAACAAGCAAGTAAACAAAGTAAAATCATAAACAACTTTAAATTACCACAGGTTTTGACTTTTTAATTCTTTAGTGAAAAATGGAAAGACCACTAGAATGTACACATACACATACACAAAATATATGGTTGCCTAAATACTAACAATCAGAACTCTCAAGGAGGGACAGTAAGCTATGGCCAACCCAATTTCTATTTTCATTGATATCTCAATTGTTAATTCTTATATCACCTCAATTCCTGCCAAAATCTTGAAATTGCTTTCCAACTGTCTCCCTGAATCTAACTCCTTCTACTGGAATACTACAGCCAGTGATATATTTGCTCAAAACATTTAATTGCATGGATTTTCAAAATTAAAAGTTATTGTACTCTCTTTAAATAAAAAGAGGGGAAAAATCAAAAGATATAAAAATCCTTGATTTTCTCCCACAATATCCTGACTATTACTCCTCAGTAAAAATTTGAACTCTTCCTTAATTAGAGCCTGTTCATTGAAGGCATAATCAGACCCAAGGAAAACTGAAGTTTCCCATCTGTCAAAAACATGCTGCTTAGTTGTAGAAATACAGTTCATTTAAAAAATAGTATTGGCAATTTTGTTCCAGCTCAATTCCACCCATTCAGAATGAGGCATCATTCTCAAGGAGATGATAAGCTTTATTACTTTGGTTATATTTTTTATTCCATTTCATTTCTGGAAAACTGGATATTTTGATGTGGTTTTGCATAGCTTACAATAAAAAAAACCAAGTTAAACAATAAGTTTTTCTACCTAACTGCTCTGATATATTTTAAATTCAATCTTTTTAAAACAAATTTAAATATAAAGATTATCCATGCAAAAGAGTTACAATTAACTGTCTTAATTAAATGGTACCTGTTGATTCACAAGTTAAAAAAAAAATTCTACATTGTGCATAAAACTGTTACTGAAATTTCCTGGGTTGCATTTTGTTGCAGCTAGATTCAAGAACAAGAGTGGAAAAGGGATTATTATGCATTGAACTAAAGGAATACATTGTTTTAATTCATCCAACATGATTTAAAATGGGTGGGAAAATATTTTTGTCAAGAATGATAACAAGTTGCCCAACAGAAAGTAGTTAATTCCAAAGGTAGAATAATTCAAAACCCAATATTCAGGGTTTAAAAAAATATTTCTTTAAATATATTTCTTAAATTGATGTTTCAAATTTTTCATAAGAAAATTGTTAAATGTTACTCTGCTTAAGTAAATTCTTAAAGTAAATTTTCCTGTATTACCACAATTGTTTTAGCTTTTGATATGTTAGTGATTAACATGGGGCACATTCTGATTACAGAGTGAAAAACTGAGCAAAGATTATACTACAAGACAATCAGCCAACGTTTGGTCTTGAGTCCAATTAACTCAATTATTTGTTATTGTTGACACAGAACAAATAAACTGTCAGACATTTTTCCAGTAAAGACAGATCTATTCAAGATCAGCAACAAATTGAAATTCAGTATCGGCAAGCATGTCAAGCCATGAGTAAGTCCCCCCAAGGCAAAGGAAGGAGAAAAGCTTCTAGAGAGATGAAAGCAAGTTGAGACGGTTAGAGTTAAAAGAAAAAAAAAAAGAATTTAAGATGGTTTCTGTTCATTAATTTTTCATGCTATAAAACAACAAGAGCAAGTAACAATAGTAAGTGATAATACTCTTTAGATGTATGTGTCATCATAATACATAATTGCTGGATATATGAAAAGCCAGAAATATATACCCTATTCTCAAAAGAAAAGACACAAAATGAGGTTCAATTTCATGACAACTCACATCTGGGAATGAGCGCCCTAGGATCCAAAGCAGCTATTTAAATACACTCGAAGAAATAAAGAAAATTATCCTTGAGCAAATTAAAATATAGAAAATCAAATCAGAGAAATTGATATTTTAAAAACCCAATGGAAATCTCGAAAGGAACATATATAATATAATGAACCAAAAAATGTCACTGGCACAAATCAGGAAAAGCAAAGATAGATCCATATAGATTATCCAGTCTGAAGAAAGGATAGAAGAAAACATTGGGAAAGTATGCAGCATTTCAAAATGTCTTCAGTATTTGTATTTAGCTTCCTGGATGGACAGGGAATGAGAATAAGGTAGAAAAATTCTTTCCTAGTGTGTGAAAACAACAAATTCGGTGAAAGACATGAACCTGTAGATTCATCAAGTGAAGTAAACCGCTAGCTCGGTAGCCTCCAAGAAGGATGGAATGAAGAAACCTAGGTCTATCACATTACACTCAAACTGCTAAAAATGAAAGATAAAGATAAATTATTGAAAACACCGAGAGAAAATAGCATGCTACATACATAGAGGGAGTAGCAATTTTAAATCCCTATCCTTGCATCAAAATCTCTGGAACCTACAATACAGGTGGCGCTAGTGGTAAATAACCTGCCCGCCGATGCAGGAGACTTGAGAGATGTGAGTTGGATCCCTGGGTTGAGAAGATTTCCTGGAGAAGGAGATGGCAACCTACTCCAGTACTCTTGCCTGGAAAATCCTATGAACAGAGGAGCCTGATGGGCTACAGTCTTTGGGATTACAAAGAGTTGGACACAACTGAACACACACACAGAAATTCTGGAGCCTGCAATACAATGAAACAACATCTGTGAAATATTAAAAGCTTGCAATTGTGAGCTGTGAGCTATGCTGGGATTCGTGACCTCTGGATGTGACCATCTCGCTCCTGAGTGAGATGAGGCTTGATCACTTGAAGCTTTTGTGTAATAAAGTTTTATTAAAGTATAAATGGCTAGAGGAAGCTTCTGACATAGACATCAGAAGGGGGAAGAATTGCTTCCCTGGTGGCTCAGAGGTTAAAGCATCTACCTGGAATGCAGGAGACCTGGGTTCGATCCCTGAGTTGGGAAGATCCCCTGGAGAAGGAAATGGCAACCCACCAGTACTCTTGCCTGGAAATCCCATGGAGGGAGGAGCATGGTGGGCTACAGTCCATGGGGTCGCAAAGAGTCGGACACAACTGAGCAACTTCACTTTCACTTTCACTTTCACTTTCTTTAGCAAGAAGTTATATAACTGTTAAAGACTCACTTCAAAACTGAGAGAGTTGCATCAGGCCCCTCTCCCACAACATGCATTTTGAGATAACTTTGGCTCAAGGCGAGTCATCCCAGGCCATAAAACAATGGACATGAATCTTAAAGAAAAGCAGATTTCCAAGTAAATGCATAGTTTCATTAACTCAGCTTAAGAGAACATTTCCATGAGTAAGAAATACTGATTGTAGAGCCATGTTTGGTTCACGGTTTGCCAATGATTTGAAGAAAAGCAGATTCCAAGGCAAATATATAGTTCATTAATGTGTCCCATGGTCGGAGGAGCCTGGTGGGCTGCAGTCCATGCGGCTGTTGAGAGTTGGACACGACTCAGTGACTTCACTTTCACTTTTCACCTTCATGCATTGGAGAAGGAAACAGCAACCCACTCCAGTGTTCTTGCCTGGAGAATCCCAGGGACGGCGGAGCCTGGTGGGCTGCCGTCTACGGGGTCGCACAGAGTTGGACACGACTGAAGTGACTCAGCAGCAGCAGCAGTAATGTAGCTTAAGAAAACCTATCCATAAGAAAAATGCATTCATTAGCTCAAGGTTTGAGAAAAGTTAAGTTCAGGCAGAACCAGGTGTTGTCACAACAACACAGAATTTAAAAGAAACCTCCTTTTAATTTTGTCCAGAGGAGGAAAAAACAAACAACCGTCTGCCACTTGCAGTTTGCTTCTTCCTGCCGCTTGAGAGGAAAAAAAAGAAAAATGTCTGCCCCTTGCAGCCTATTTGCTCCACGTGGGGACCTGCAGCCTTCCTACCTGTTAGTTTTTCACTATATAAACCAACAATAACAAAAAATCCTGTCAACCAGGCATTCTGGTTTATCTTGTGGTCTATGAGGGCATGGCAACCCACTCCATTATTCTTGCTTGGAGAATCCCCATGGACAGAGGAGCCTGGTGGGCTACGGTCCATGGGATTGTAACTGAAGCAACTTAGAACACACACACACACACACACACACACACACACACACACAAGCTCAAATAGTGTGGGCCTTTCCTGACTTATGAAAATTTATGTATGCGTATTAATTACATATCCATGGCATAAAATAATGGTTCATGAGAAAACCTCTGCCTTTAAAACCTTAACATTTACGTGAGGGGGCTTGAAACATATAATAACTTAAACAATTGAATGCCCAGGACAGAGATACTTTCATTGAAACTAATCCATTCCAAAGAAAGAAGTCCCAGGAAAAAGGGTGTCTGGCATAAAGGGAAGCTAAATATATCCTTGGCGAACACTTCTAATAAGCTGAAGCAGGTACAGAACATACGTGGTTCACAGACATAACACAAGTTATGAGATATCTGGAGAGAAAGAGGACCCAGCTCCAACTCTGAGAGAGAGAATGAGATAGAAACGATTAAGCAGGCTATATATGAAGTGGGTGGTGGGGGCAGAACAGGAAGTATTTAGGGGAAAGAGGGAGAGGTAGGTAGAGAGAAGGAGTTGCCTTTATGTTAAATTTTATTGTATTTTTAGTTTAAAAAAGATTCATTTGATCCGCCAGTATCAACGTGTTTTGACAAGCTGTCTTACTTCTTCTGTTAACTGGGGACTTAGCTAGCCCAGCACTTTAGCTCCAGTTTCTCCTTTCCTGGCTTGTGGATTCTGCCATGACCATTTTCTATATCAGCTAAGCCCACAGTTTGACCCTGGACCTGGGCACAAGCTTAAACCTTCTCTTACTGTTAAGAAAGTTCTTCTTATCCTATAACCTCACCCTCCTATCACATGACCTCAAGGAGAGAAATAGTCGAATTATTAGATAGGACCTAATGAATGCCAAGTCAGTGATTAAATAAAGTTCAAAGAAAGACTATCGGTGCCTTGTATTTTAGTTGTATTAGGATTCTTCCTGTGGCTTCCCTGTGGCTCAGCTGGTAAAGAATCTGCCTGCAATGCTGGAGACCTGGCTTCAGTCCCTGGGTTGGGAAGATCCCCCGAAGAAGGGAACGGTTACCCACGCCAGTATTCTGGCCTGGAGAATTCCATGGACTGTATAGTCCATGGGATCACAAAGAGTGGGATATGACTGAGTGACTTCCACTTCACTTCACTTCAGTGAGTGTCAAGTCAGCTATCAAACAAAATTCAAAATAAGACTTCGTATTTTAGTTGTATTAGGATTCTTCTAATTTCTGTTTAATTATATCTGGGTTTTGAATCATTTAAGCATGAGATTTTTTGAAGAGTGGTACAATCAGATGTTACAAAAAGGTCAATCCAAGCTCTGGTGGCTGCCTCAGGTGGTTTTGTGAGTAACGTGTGTGCATGCGTGCTAAGCTGCGTCCGTCCTATCTGACTCTTGGTGACCCCATGGACTGTAGCCCTCCAGGCTCTTCTGTCCATGGGGACTCTCCAGGCGAGAATACTGGAGTGAGTTGTCGTGCCCTCCTCCAGGGGATCTTCCCAACCCGGGGATCAAACCCACGTCTCTATGTCTCCTGCACTGGCAGGCAGTTTCTTTAACCTAGCATCACCTGGAAAGTCCTTTTATGAGTGAGAGGATTCAACTTGTTACTTTGTTAATAAGTGTACTTAATATTATATATATATATATATATATATTACCAGTGGAAGCAAATTGCTTCACTAAACATTGAATTAAATTGCAGCTGTCATTTTGGATAGGATTGGCAGGAGTCTGTAATAATGAAAATGTATGTATATGTTTATATATACACATAACTCTAAATAAAACATATTTTTAATATATTTTTATTAAACAAAGATTTTATAACAATATTAGCAATTTTGGATAAAACCTAATGTTATTTTTCAAAGTTTATCATCTCATACATTTTGCTATATCAAGTTTTATATTTTCATCCACTGTCTCCATACGCACTGGCTTTTTTCCTATCAATATTCAAATATTTTTAAAGTCTCTGAAAAAATAAATAAAATGTCTCATAAATTAATCTCTCCATTCAAACAACAGTAATTTATATCTAATGTGTACCAAACACTGAACAAACTTTAGGACAAAACAGCATTAAACATGAATAATATGATTGCTTATGACTTTGTTGCCTAATAGGGAAAACTGAACTCAAACAAATATAAGACACAATGCTATTGAGACATATACCACAGTTACCCATGTTCTTTCTATATATAACTCTTAATTCCCCTCACTTTTGTAAACAAATTTTTTGAAAGAAATGCCTTCACCCACTGTCCCCAGTTCTCCTTCACATCATTCCTCATCTGAATATAATCTAACTCCTAGCAAACCATTCAGTTGGGACTGTTTTACCAGTCTTAAAAGACTTCTTGTTTCTAAATCTCACAGACCTAAATTAAATAAAATTATTGAGTCTGGCATGGGATGATCAGGGAAGTTGTCCCAGATGACGTGAAAATCCTTCTAAATGTAAAAATTAAAATTGTCTATCAACTGTTAAAAAAGAGGAATAGAAAAAAAAAGTCATTAACCAAAGCAATAAAGGCACTCAAAATAAGAAAGATAAATCCAAGAGCTTTCAGGCTTCCAGAGAAAAAATGAAAATAGCAATATATTCACAGAAGAAAGAAGAAAACTGTCACCAAGCTTCTGATCAGGGGGATGGTGTATTCATTTTTCCAAGGGACAATGATTTAAACTAGAATTTTATATTAACTATCACTTAGAAGGTGATAGAGAATCAGATGGTTGGATGGCATCACCAATTCAGTGGACATGAACTTGGGGCAAACTCTGTGAGGTGGTGAGGGACAGGGAAGCCTGGCATGCTGCAGTCCATGGGTTGTGAAGAGTTGGGTGTAACTTGGCAACTGGACAACAACAACAAGATGTGAAGGTAGAATAAAAATATTATCAGGATTCAGAGATCTTTCCCACTAATGAGCTTTGCTTCAGAAGTTACTTGGTGATGTAAGCCGGTAAAATGCGAGAACAAAACGGAACAAAACAAAAAATACATATGATTTAGGAAATAGTTAACAGAAACCAGCAAAGCTTTGAGGGAAATTCCAAGGCATCTACACTCTTCTGTTTAGAGAAGTAAAAAGTCAAGATTTTTTAAATGTGGATGAGGAGATGTGTCTTCCAAAGCCAAAAAAAAAAAGAAAGAAAGAAAAAAAGAAAAGAAAAAACGCATTTTATAAAATAAAGATTCAGGGAAACATTTAAGCTATGGTAATGACACAAAACAGCATGAAAAGGAGAAAACTGAAAGCAATCAGGTAAAAGACATTTTGTTAAAAATGGCAGAATCGTGGATGGAAGACGCCCGAGTCACTGAATCATCTGATCAGGTATACCTCAGTTTGGTTCTTACGCTGCTAAGAAGAAAACTATTATATAAGTTTCTAAGATCTGGGTCGTATCTGTTATAGAAGCTAATGTTTCTTTAGCACTTTGCTCTGTGTAATGCTTTTTTTTTTGGCCTAAATTTCACCTTGTATGTATGATACTTCAGCTCATTTCAATTTTTACCTATTCCTGCTTTTTTGCTTCTCACTCTTTATTTTTATCAACTCCTCTCTTTTCTCCTCTGCTTTCTCCTTTCTCCTTTTCTTCCTCCTCCTACTTCTTATCCTTGTTTCCTCACTATTCGATTTGTCTTCTTTAACTTTTCACTCTCACTTTTAAAAATCACTTTTGTTTTGGATTTATCTACTGTGCACAACAAAAAATCTGGAGTTTTGTATAGTAAAAAAAAATAAAGCTCTTTATTTTAATAGATGAATATAAACTTATTTTCATTATGATAGCAATTCTGTTCTTCAGTTGGACATGGCTGAGTGACTAAACGGAACTGATTCCGGTCTTATACATTTTTTCATCATTGAAACTGCTTATTATGTGATGTGCTTTCTGCCTTACCTCTCGAATATTTTGAATGGTCTGCCTTTTCATTTTACATTTACCTTTGTAGTGAAAACTTAATCCTCTCTATATTTCTCTTATCATTTATAAGTAGTATCTATTATTTCCTTAGCAAGAACAATATTGAAACTAACACATCTTTTCTTTTTCCCCATCCTCTCATTTTTTCTACCATGAAATTTTATACAGCAATATTTTCTTCTATTGTCTTTATCCTTGTATTACCAATAATTCTATTAGAAATATGTTAAGGTACTTGATTTTTTGCCTAGTTGTCTAAAGTACTATCAGTCTATATTTGAAGATTTGTAATGATAACAATAGTGTATTTGTGTTGATCATCTTAACTTAAATCCCTATATTACATTTAAGATGCCATTTAAATATTTATATAAAAGGCATGCTTTATGTCCATATAAAATTGTATTCAATATTAGTCTGTAATTTACTTTCTTCTTTTTTGGAGACTGCAACTCTCTTCTTATAACTTGGTGGATCTCTTTGCCTTTTTTTACCTCTTATTTTCTTCCTAAAGGTTTTAATATTTTCTATACACCATTTTGTCTTCTTCAATTGTCTTTTTTCCTTTTTTCTACATTTCTGAGGTTTCTGAAATGTTTGCTCTCACAAATGATTTTTCCACTTTCTTCATTTTTAAATTTTTTTCTAAACTTTATAAGTTCACAGCACTTCCTACCACTGTAATATCATTTATTTTCTACTTCTTACATTTCTACTTCATGGATTTGTTTTATAAAAGTTGTCTATTTCCTTATCATTGCATTCATTTTCTCCAGGGCAACATATCCAAGGTCTTATTAATAATTAATCACACTCGTATTTCTTTCTTACATCATTTTTTATTTCCTTACCTATGGATGACTAGAATATTCCTGAAGCATGGCTTTGCAAGAGTTTTGGAGGAAGAGCATAAAGGATGAAATCAAAGGGGCATTTCAGACTAACAGTTTTCTTAACACAAAGGTGCTCTTTCTCTTAAGAGACTAAAGATATGCTGAAAAAAGGGTTTGTCAGGATGATTCTATTATAGCCTTCCATCCTCAGCATCTCAATGTCCTATTGTGTTCTGGGCAGCACCTTATGGCCAGCTCACTTCAATTTTCACCTTGATGTGAGAAAACGTAAGGCATAGGTTTTTGGCCTCATGATGAGTCCTTCATTTTCAATGTTTTTTGTGCTAGTGCTACTTTTCAAGATACGCTTCTTCTGGCCTTTTCAATGCTATGATTTCCTTGCTTAGCTTCCAAGCTTCATTTCCTCCCACATACTCCACTGCATTTCAGCTATATTGGCAGCCTTTCATCCAAAACCTGGGGATTATATTGTCTCCTCCTTCTGCTGAATATAGAACTGTGATAGACTTGTTTGAGCAATTTCCAGGGATAGAAGGAACAGTGGTTGATTTATATAGTATGATTCTTACCAGAAATGCATCTCCATATATTGACAGCTCATTTGAATCCTATTTACATACTTTTCATTTGTAGAAATTGCTTTGAGGTTTTCTAAAATGGAAGAAAAAGTTCAAACACTCTTTTTAAAATTTTCCTGAAATTAATTGCCTCACTAATCTTTATTTGCTTACTTATTTTATTATGTACCTATCACTAATTCACTCTCAACTATTTTGTGTGTCTCTCTTCTCTTTATCTGGATATATAGTTTTTTTTTTTCATGAGATAATCCCTCTGGATCCCTCTATTTTTATGCTCTCCTGCCATTTGTATGAATTCTAGGCCTATTTTTTCTTTCTTCTTAGGATTCCCCTTCATTCTCACTCTTGGAATTCTCTGAGTTCTTTTCTTAATGGATTTACATGTATTTCTATTTGTCAGTTACATACACACTCCCCAGGAGCTTTTAAAATTATTTGATTATACTTTGATTAGTACATGGACCAATGTAGCATGTAGAATTCTAAGATGGTTTCCACGATTCCTGCCTACGGTATACACTGTCTTTAAATTTCTCCCCTGTTGGTATCCACTCTCACCACTTTTAGTCAACATGATTTTGGAAGTTCTAGGTATAGAAATCAGAGAAGAAAAAAAGTAAAGGGAATCTAAACTGGAAAAGAAGAAGTTAAACTGTCACTGTTGGCAGATGACATGATGCTATACATAGAACATTGTAAGGATACTATCAGAAAACTACTAGAAATAATCAATGAATCTGGTAAAGTTTCAGGTTACAAAATTAACACACAGAAGTGTGCTGCATTTCTATACACTAACGACAGAAGAACTGGAAGAGAAACTCAAGAAGGAATTCCATTTGCTATTACATCAAAAAGAGGAAAATACCTAGGAATAAACCTGAGGAGACAAAAGGCCTGCACTCCAAAATTTATAAGATGCTGATGAAAGAAATAAAAAAGACATAAACATATGTAAAGATGTACCATCTTCATGGATTGGAAGAATCCATATAGTTAAAATGACTATACCATTTAATTCTATCCCTATCAAATTATCANAACCCAAAGTCTTAGATCTCCGGGCAGATCTAAGAGCTGCCACCCAGAGAAAAAACCAAAGCAAGGGAGTGGGAGTATCAGATATAAGACAAATATTCCCCCTAATTTCAAGAGAGGAGTTCCTCTAGGCTGCCTGATCTAGACTTTCCAAAGGCAGATAAGATGAACAGAAAGGAAATGGCAGTTTTTCAGAAGAATTTACCTAGGAAAAGTGAAACTTCTAGAAGGACCATTATTATCTGTAAACTGCATAAGCGATTGCACCTGTAAGCACAGTAGTGCGTGTGTTAGTCACTCAGTCATGTCTGACTCTTTGCTAGGTTCCTCTGTTCATGGGATTCTCCAGGCAAGAATACCAATACAAGAAAGTTGTCATTCCCTTCTCCAGGGGATCTTCCCAACCCCAGGATTGAACCCAAGTCTCCTGCATTGGAGGCAGATTCTCTACCCTCTGAGCCAAGAGGGAAGCCCAGTACAAATCCATAGCTCTATACTCTTCCTTAAAAGGGAGTGCTTTCAAGTCCCCAGTAGAAACTGCTTGGGAAATACCAAGAGACAAAGAAGAGCTGAGAAGTTCTCCTCCCTGAAGACCTAGCAACTATAAAATCCATACTAATATGGAGAAGAGATTACCTAAACATGATAAATTTAATTCTGCACTTTCTTGAAGAGTCTATATAGATCCATGAGTCTTAGAAATGTGTATATCAAGTCTAATTCTTTTATCTTTCAAGATTTATTACTTGGATGTGCTACAATAATTTAACATTTCCTTGTATATTCACTTTTTTTTTCTAGCACAGCTTGCCAGATCATTTNAAGAGTCTATATAGATCCATGAGTCTTAGAAATGTGTATATCAAGTCTAATTCTTTTATCTTTCAAGATTTATTACTTGGATGTGCTACAATAATTTAACATTTCCTTGTATATTCACTTTTTTTTTCTAGCACAGCTTGCCAGATCATTTCCTTGGAAAGATTTGGAAGAATATTCAGAATTTCTCATACTCTTTAGACAGGATAAATAAATTATATGATAGTGCTTTTATAACGTTAAAAATGAGAGCCAAATCTTTTTTTATATAAGAGCAAATACGTTCAAATACTCATCCAAAACTGTAATTTAATGCTCTCTTTGATTTCTAGCTATTCTGGTTTAAGATCGAAGAACTTTAGCTTCAGCATAAGTCCTTCTAATGAATATTCAGAGTTGATCTCCTTTAAAATTGACTGGTTTGATCTCTTTGCTGTCCAGGGAATTCTCAAGAGTTTTCTCCAGCACCACAATCCCCAGACATTAATTCTTTGGTCTTCAACATTCTTGATGGTCCAACTCTCACATCCATGCATACTATTGGAAAAATTATAGCTTTGGCTATACACATCTTTGTCTGCAATGTGATGTCTTTGCTTTTTAATACCCTGTCTAGGTTTGTCCGTGGCTTTTTTTCCAAGGAAAAAAATTTTAATTTTATGGCTGCAATCACTGTCCGCAGTGATTTTGGAGCCCAAGAAAAGAAAACCTGCCATCGTTTTCACATTCCCCCGATCGATTTGTGATGAAATGATGGGACCAAATGCCATGATCCTTGTTTTTTGAATGCTGAGTTTTAAGCCAGCTTTTTCACTCTCCTCTTTTATACTCATCAAGAGGTTCTTTAGTTCCCCTTCACTTTCTGCCTTTAGAGTGGTATCATCTGCATATCTGAGGTTGTTGCTATTTCTTCTAGCAATCTTGATTCCAGCTTGTGAGTCATCTAGCCCTGCATTTTTCATGATGTGCTCTGCATATAAATTAAATCAGCAGGGTGACAAAATACAGCCTTGATGAACTTCTTTCCCAATTTTGAACNCCTCTTTTATACTCATCAAGAGGTTCTTTAGTTCCCCTTCACTTTCTGCCTTTAGAGTGGTATCGTCTGCATATCTGAGGTTGTTGCTATTTCTTCTAGCAATCTTGATTCCAGCTTGTGAGTCATCTAGCCCTGCATTTTGCATGATGTGCTCTGCATATAAATTAAATCAGCAGGGTGACAAAATACAGCCTTAATGAACTTCTTTCCCAATTTTGAACTNTGAGTCATCTAGCCCTGCATTTTTCATGATGTGCTCTGCATATAAATTAAATCAGCAGGGTGACAAAATACAGCCTTGATGAACTTCTTTCCCAATTTTGAATAATCAGTTGTTCCATGTCCAATTCTGTTTCTTCTTGCCCTGCATACAGGTTTCCCAGGAGACAGGTAAGGTGGTGTGTTATTCCCATCTCTTTAAGAATTTCCCACAGTTTGTTGTTATCCACACAGTAAAAGACTTCATTATAATCACAGAATCAGAAGTAGATCTTTTAAAAAAAAAATTCTCTTGCTTCTTCTATGATCCAACAGACGCTGGCGATTTGATCTCTGATTCCTCTGTATTTTCTAAATCCCGCTTGTACATCTGGAAGTTATTGGTTCAAATATTGTTGAAGCCTGGCTTGAAGGATTTAAATTAGCCTTATCAAGAAAGCATTGTTAATTTTTACTGCAAACCAGAAAAACTTCCTTGAACCATTTCCTTTTAAGATGTAGGAATTCTCAAAAGTGTACTTAATTGAGACTTCTTGAATTAAAAGATAATAATATAAGGCCACTAGCCCAGTCACAGATATGAGCCTTCTAATCTTGTGTTTAGCACTCACTTGATACTATTATTTGAAGAGAAAGAGGGGAAAAAAGAGACAGAGAGAAAGAGGAAGCGGGTGAGTATATCTAGTGTGGATTAGAAATATACAAGGCAAATCACAAGGAGAACTTGAAATGTTACATGTCTCCCTTCCAGGTGCTGCATTATACATTCTCATCATCAAAGTGAAGCATTCTCCAAAAGCTTGGTTTACAACATCTGATTTCTAGACCTTTTTTCCTCTCTAATATGAACTACATGTTTATGTCTTCTCAAAATTTACATTGTAAAGACCTAACCATCCATGTGAGTGTGCTTGGAGATGGAGCCTCTTATGGAAGTAATTTAGGTTAAGTGTGGTTGTAAGTGTAGGACTTTATCTTCCAGGGTGTGTCCTTATTAAAAAAAAAGAAAGAAAGACTAGAACTTTCTGTCTCAGTCAAGTGAAGGCACAGCAAGAAGGCTGCCATCTGTAAGCCAGGAATACAGCTCTTATCAGGAAGTGAACTGGCCAGCACCTTGANTAGACCTTTTTTTCTCTCTACTATGAACTACATGTTTACGTCTTCTCAAAATTTACATTGTAAAGACCTAACCATCCATGTGAGTGTGCTTGGAGATGGAGCCTCTTATGAAAGTAATTTAGGTTAAGTGTGGTTGTAAGTGTAGGACTTTATCTTCCAGGGTGTGTCCTTATAAAAAAAAAAAAGGAAGAAAGACTAGAGCTTTCTGTCTCAGTCAACTGAAGGCACAGCAAGAAGGCTGCCATCTGTAAGCCAGGAATACAGCTCTTATCAGGAAGTGAACTGGCCAGCACCTTGATTTAAGAACTCCCAGCCTCTAGAGCTGTGAGAAATAAATCTGTTTTGTTGAAGCCACACATCTCTGGTATTTGGTTACAGTAACCTCAATAGACTAATGCACACTGATCTTCCAGTTCCAATATCTCCACTCCAAAATTTTTCATGATTTCAACCCTTTTGACATCTCTAATAGATTTACGTCACATCACCGATCCTATGTCATTTTCTTACTTAACCAGGGTGATGTTATACAGTCTTGTCATACTCCTTTCCCAACTTTGAACCAGTCCATTGTTCCATGGCCGGTTCTAACTGTTGCTTCATGACTTGTATATAAACTTCTCAGGAGACAGATCCGGTGGTCTGGTATTCCCATCTCTTGAAGAATTTTCCAAAGTTTATTGTGATCCACACAGTCAAAGTCTTTAGTGTAGTCAAAGAAGTAGAGGGAGATGCTTTTCTGGAATTCCCTTGCTTTTTCCATGATCTAGTGGATACTGGCAATTTGATCTCTGATTCCTCTGCCTTTTCTAAATCCAGCTTGTATATCTGGAATTTCTCAGTTCAAATGCTGCTGAAGCCTGGC
Organism: Raphicerus campestris; assembly: GCA_006410735.1. NCBI lineage: Eukaryota > Metazoa > Chordata > Mammalia > Artiodactyla > Bovidae > Raphicerus > Raphicerus campestris. The sequence continues at coordinate 106,205 of SJYW01043839.1, forward strand.
TTAAAGGATTTGAGCATAATCTTGCTGTCATGTGAGATGAGTGCAATCGTGTGGTCACTTGGGCATTCTTTGGCATTGCCCTTCTTTGGGATTGGAATGAAAACTGACCTTTTCTAGTTTTGTGGTCACTGCTGAGTTTTCCAAATTTGCTGACATATTGAGTGCACCACTTTGACAGCATCATCTTTTAAGACTTGAAATAGCTCAGTGGGATTTGTAATACCTCTTAGCTTTGTTTGTAGGAAAGCTTCCTAAAGCCCATCTGACCTCACACTCCAGGATGTGTGGCTGTAGGTGAGTGATCATACCATAGTGGTTATGCAGTTCATTAAGATCTTTGTGTGTGTGTGTGTGTGTGGTATAGTTCTTCTATGTATTTTTGCCACCTTAATCCCTTCTCTTTCTGTTAGATCCTTACCAGTTTTATCCTTTATCATGCCCCTCCTTGCATGAAATTTTCCCTTGCTCTCTCCAATTTTCCTGAAGAGAATGCTAGTCTTTCCCATTCTATTATTTTACTTTTGTTTGTTTTGCATTGTTTACTTAAGAAGGCTTCCTTATCTCTCCTTGCTCTTCTCTGGAACTCTGCATTCAGCTGTGTATATCTTTCTCTTTCTCCCTTGCCATTTGCTTCTTTCCTCAGCTTTTTGTAAGACCTCCTCAGACAACCACTTTGCCTTCTTGTATTTCTTTTTCTTGTGCATGGTTTTGCTCACTGCCTGCTGTACCATGTTTTGAACCTTCATCCTTCATCCATAGTTCTTCAGGCACTCTGTCTACCAGATCTAATCTCTTGAATCTATTTATCACCTCCAGTATATAATCATAAGGGGTTTGACTGAGGTCATACCTGAATGCCTTAGCGGTTTTCCCTACTCTCTTCAATTCAAGCCTGCACTTTGCAGTAAGGAGATCACGATCGGAGCCACAGTCAGCTGCAGGTCTTGTTTTTACTGACTGTACAGAGCTTTCCATCTTCAGTCACAAAAAATATTATCAATCTGACTTCAGTATTTCCACCTGGTGATGTCCATGTGGACTCATTGCTTGTGTTTGTGCTGTTGGAATAGATTGTTTGCTATGACCAGTGTGTTCTCTTGGCCAAACTCTGCCAGCCTTTACCCTTTTTCTCCATTATTAAAATATGTGAAGACTTCATGACCTCTTCTCTACAGTGCTACAACAGATTTTCTCATGACTTTCACTCTTGATACTTCAAAACCTATTCTGTGCACAAATACCAGAGAGTACATTTTTAAATAAGTGAATTTTTAAATAAGATTACCTTCTTGTTCAAATCTCTCCAACGCTTTGGCATTTATTCAGAATGAAGACAAACTTAATGGGCAACAGTACTGTCTATGATGTGGAAGTGGAAGGGTTAGTCGCTCAGTCCTGTCCCATTCTTTGCCACCCCAAGGACTGTAGCCCGCCAGGCACCTCTGTCCACAGAATTTCTCTGGGCAAGCACACTGGAGTGGGTTGCCTTTTCCTACTCCAGGAGATTTTCCCAACCCAGGGATCAAACCCAGGTTCTCTTATTGTGATTTGCCGTCCAAGTCCCCAGGGAAGCCCATATGATCTGAGTTCTGTTTGTTTTTCTGACTTCTGACACTGTGCTTGTCACTCATCCTGCCCACATTGGCTGGCATTCAGAATGTTTCTTGAATGTGCACAGCTTGTACCCATCTGAGCGCCTTTCAATTTGTCGTTTTCTCCACCTGGGATTAGTTTCACCAATCGCCAGTCTTACTCCTTCACTCTATTCAGGTTTCTGCTTAAATCCCATTTTCTTAGTGAAGACTTCCTGGACTGAATTTTAAAATCACCCTCCTGTACACACCTTGTGTTGTCCTTAGCTGCTCAGTCATGTCTGACTCTTTGCAACCCAATGGACTGTAGTTTAACAGGTTCCTCTGTCCATGGGATTCTCCAGGCAAGGATACTGGAGTGGGTTGCCATTCCCTTCTCCAGAGATATGCATCCTAGACACACAACTTATTTTGTTTTAACTTTCTTTATGATTCTTTACTACTTTTATGAACTTACTTAAACAATTTTTGCCAAATTCTTGCATTCCCTGTGGTACAAAATGGCAGACACTAAAAGTAGATACAAGAAAATAGAGGTGAATTTCCAGACGAAATTCTGCATCTCATCCAACGTTTTGTTAAATAAACAAGTTACTAGAAAGCAAGCACCAAACTAATTATAAATTGTTCTGTAAATTATAAAGTCCTGATGCTCTGTCTTCTTAAATAATTTGATAGTTACCTTTTATTAAAGGCTTATCTGAAGTAGACAGAATACGTTTAGGTAGAACTAGTGATTCTTTTTTTAAATTTATTAATTTATTTATTTATCTTGTTGTGTTGAGTCTTAGTTGTGGCATTCAGGCTTCTCTCCAGTTTTCGCACGTGGACTCCAAATGTGGGCTCAGTAGCTGTGCCTTTTGGGCATACCTCCTCCAGGGCACATGTGGTCTCAGTCCCCTGATCAGGGATTGAGCCTGCATTCCCTGCCCTGGAGGGGGCTTTTTAACCCCTAGACAACCAGGGAAGTCCCAGGCAAGACCAGTAGACTAGTTACTCTTTCGTTGGAAACAGACAAGAAGAAATACATCCAATCAGTAGGACAGAGGACCATTTATGGACCAACTCGTCTCCCTTATCTCTAAAGGCAAAGGATATTGGGTTTGCAGGATTCTTATACTGAATATACAAATGTGGGTGACTCTCTAAAATATGTAACCTATCAAAACATTTTGAATACCTTTAATTTCATCAATAAGAATCCACCATGGTCATTACTAAAGCATTAAGTATTTATAAAGGATTCTTTATATGTCTTTATAATGAAGTCCCATGATGATTATGTAATTGTATAATGATGAGACAGTTGGATGGCATCATCGACTCAATGGACATGAGTTTGAGCAAACTCCAGGAGATGGTGAAGGACAAGGAAGGGAAGCTTGGTGTACTGTAGTTCATGGGATTGAAAAGAGCTGGACATGACTGAGAGACTGAACAATAACAACCATTTATAAAGACTTCTATAACCAAACTCCCATATTTGCCTCTACAGTTCATATTTATTATCTTCTGACAATTCATGGAGTATAATATTTTAGTTTCAGCAGCTAACTGGTGTAGAGTGGAATTTTGAACAAGGTACCATGTATATATTATGGCACTGTCAATTTCAACTTTTAAAAATTATAAATATTACAATAACCTCATGAAATAATAATATAGATTTACTTCCCTGTTTAGTTTAACACTAAAATAAAACCTCCTTTGGAGCGAGCCTTTGGTGGTCCTGTTTATTTTCATTTTCCAAAGAAAGCTGAGCACTGAAGAATTGATGGTTTTGAACTGTGGTGTTGGAGAAGACTCTTGAAAGTCCCTTGGACTGCAAGGAGATTCAACCAGCCCATCCTAAAGGAAATCAGTCCTGAATATTCTTTGGAAGGACTGATGCTGAAGCTGAAAGTCCAATACTTTGGCCACCTGATGGGAAGAACTGACTCATTTGAAAAGACCTTCTTGCTGGGAAAGATTGAAGGTGGGAAGAGAAGGGGATGATAGAAGATGAGATGGTTGTATGTTATCACCGACTCAATGGGCATGAGTTTGAGTAAGCTCTGGGAGTTGGTGGTGGACAGGGAAGCCTGGTGTGCTGCAGTCCATGGGGTTGCAGAGTCAGACATGACTAAGCGACTGAACTGAGCTGAAGTGAATATGTATAATAGTGGCTGGGCTTCCCTGACAGCTCAGTGGTAAAGAATCCACTTGCAATGCAGAAGACCCTGGTTTGCTTCCTGGATCGGGAATATCCTCTGGAGAAGGGCTAGGCTACCCACTCCAGTATTCTTGGGCTTCTGCTGTGGCTCTGTTGGTAAAGAATCTGCCTGCAATATGGGAGACCTGGGTTCAATCCCTGGGTCAGGAAGATCCCTTGGAGAAGGAAATGTTAACCTACTGCAGTATTCTTGCCTGGGAAATACAATGGACAGAGGAGCCTGGCAGGCTATAGCCCTTTGGGTCTCAAGAGTCAAACACGACTTAGCTACTAATTGACTACCACCATAACAGTGTCTAGCACATAATGAGAATACAATTTCGTGAAAGAAAGAATGATAAATGAATGGGTAGATTAGATAACAGAGAAATAGTTTAGGTTAAATTTAAATAAATTCACTTTATTCTACAGACTCTTTGAATAAATCTTGACAGTTAGTCACCCCTTGGGTAAACCTTGACTCTGTATTTTCAAGTTGTTTTTCTTTGCTTTAGTTGACCACAGATTCAGAAATTAAAGTATTCTCCTGGAAAGACACTTTTATTTGATCGTATAAATCTCACAATGAATTTTCTTACCAGCTTCTATATTTAAACACTTCTCTCAAATCTCTACTTACTTTTAGAATTGTTTATCTTGAATATTGAAAGCCTACAAAATAATTTATTCTTTTCAATAATGTCATTTTTATGAAGCTCTCTTAAATTTATGNAGATTGTTTGCTATGACCAGTGTGTTCTCTTGGCCAAACTCTGCCAGCCTTTACCCTTTTTCTCCATTATTAAAATATGTGAAGACTTCATGACCTCTTCTCTACAGTGCTACAACAGATTTTCTCATGACTTTCACTCTTGATACTTCAAAACCTATTCTGTGCACAAATACCAGAGAGTACATTTTTAAATAAGTGAATTTTTAAATAAGATTACCTTCTTGTTCAAATCTCTCCAACGCTTTGGCATTTATTCAGAATGAAGACAAACTTAATGGGCAACAGTACTGTCTATGATGTGGAAGTGGAAGGGTTAGTCGCTCAGTCCTGTCCCATTCTTTGCCACCCCAAGGACTGTAGCCCGCCAGGCACCTCTGTCCACAGAATTTCTCTGGGCAAGCACACTGGAGTGGGTTGCCTTTTCCTACTCCAGGAGATTTTCCCAACCCAGGGATCAAACCCAGGTTCTCTTATTGTGATTTGCCGTCCAAGTCCCCAGGGAAGCCCATATGATCTGAGTTCTGTTTGTTTTTCTGACTTCTGACACTGTGCTTGTCACTCATCCTGCCCACATTGGCTGGCATTCAGAATGTTTCTTGAATGTGCACAGCTTGTACCCATCTGAGCGCCTTTCAATTTGTCGTTTTCTCCACCTGGGATTAGTTTCACCAATCGCCAGTCTTACTCCTTCACTCTATTCAGGTTTCTGCTTAAATCCCATTTTCTTAGTGAAGACTTCCTGGACTGAATTTTAAAATCACCCTCCTGTACACATCTTGTGTTGTCCTTAGCTGCTCAGTCATGTCTGACTCTTTGCAACCCAATGGACTGTAGTTTAACAGGTTCCTCTGTCCATGGGATTCTCCAGGCAAGGATACTGGAGTGGGTTGCCATTCCCTTCTCCAGAGATATGCATCCTAGACACACAACTTATTTTGTTTTAACTTTCTTTATGATTCTTTACTACTTTTATGAACTTACTTAAACAATTTTTGCCAAATTCTTGCATTCCCTGTGGTACAAAATGGCAGACACTAAAAGTAGATACAAGAAAATAGAGGTGAATTTCCAGACGAAATTCTGCATCTCATCCAACGTTTTGTTAAATAAACAAGTTACTAGAAAGCAAGCACCAAACTAATTATAAATTGTTCTGTAAATTATAAAGTCCTGATGCTCTCTGTCTTCTTAAATAATTTGATAGTTACCTTTTATTAAAGGCTTATCTGAAGTAGACAGGATACTTTTAGGTAGAACTAGTGATTCTTTTTTTAAATTTATTAATTTATTTATTTATCTTGTTGTGTTGAGTCTTAGTTGTGGCATTCAGGCTTCTCTCCAGTTTTCGCACGTGGACTCCAAATGTGGGCTCAGTAGCTGTGCCTTTTGGGCATACCTCCTCCAGGGCACATGTGGTCTCAGTCCCCTGATCAGGGATTGAGCCTGCATTCCCTGCCCTGGAGGGGGCTTTTTAACCCCTAGACAACCAGGGAAGTCCCAGGCAAGACCAGTAGACTAGTTACTCTTTCGTTGGAAACAGACAAGTAGAAATACATCCAATCAGTAGGACAGAGGACCATTTATGGACCAACTCTTCTCCCTTATCTCTAAAGGCAAAGGATATTGGGTTTGCAGGATTCTTATACTGAATATACAAATGTGGGTGACTCTCTAAAATATGTAACCTATCAAAACATTTTGAATACCTTTAATTTCATCAATAAGAATCCACCATGGTCATTACTAAAGCATTAAGTATTTATAAAGGATTCTTTATATGTCTTTATAATGAAGTCCCATGATGATTATGTAATTGTATAATGATGAGACAGTTGGATGGCATCATCGACTCAATGGACATGAGTTTGAGCAAACTCCAGGAGATGGTGAAGGACACGGAAGGGAAGCTTGGTGTACTGTAGTTCATGGGATTGAAAAGAGCTGGACATGACTGAGAGACTGAACAATAACAACCATTTATAAAGACTTCTATAACCAAACTCCCATATTTGCCTCTACAGTTCATATTTATTATCTTCTGACAATTCATGGAGTATAATATTTTAGTTTCAGCAGCTAACTGGTGTAGAGTGGAATTTTGAACAAGGTACCATGTATATATTATGGCACTGTCAATTTCAACTTTTAAAAATTATAAATATTACAATAACCTCATGAAATAATAATATAGATTTACTTCCCTGTTTAGTTTAACACTAAAATAAAACCTCCTTTGGAGCGAGCCTTTGGTGGTCCTGTTTATTTTCATTTTCCAAAGAAAGCTGAGCACTGAAGAATTGATGGTTTTGAACTGTGGTGTTGGAGAAGACTCTTGAAAGTCCCTTGGACTGCAAGGAGATTCAACCAGCCCATCCTAAAGGAAATCAGTCCTGAATATTCTTTGGAAGGACTGATGCTGAAGCTGAAAGTCCAATACTTTGGCCACCTGATGGGAAGAACTGACTCATTTGAAAAGACCTTCTTGCTGGGAAAGATTGAAGGTGGGAAGAGAAGGGGATGATAGAAGATGAGATGGTTGTATGTTATCACCGACTCAATGGGCATGAGTTTGAGTAAGCTCTGGGAGTTGGTGGTGGACAGGGAAGCCTGGTGTGCTGCAGTCCATGGGGTTGCAGAGTCAGACATGACTAAGCGACTGAACTGAGCTGAAGTGAATATGTATAATAGTGGCTGGGCTTCCCTGATAGCTCAGTGGTAAAGAATCCACTTGCAATGCAGAAGACCCTGGTTTGCTTCCTGGATCGGGAATATCCTCTGGAGAAGGGCTAGGCTACCCACTCCAGTATTCTTGGGCTTCTGCTGTGGCTCTGTTGGTAAAGAATCTGCCTGCAATATGGGAGACCTGGGTTCAATCCCTGGGTCAGGAAGATCCCTTGGAGAAGGAAATGTTAACCTACTGCAGTATTCTTGCCTGGGAAATACAATGGACAGGGGAGCCTGGCAGGCTATAGCCCTTTGGGTCTCAAGAGTCAAACACGACTTAGCTACTAATTGACTACCACCATAACAGTGTCTAGCACATAATGAGAATACAATTTCTTGAAAGAAAGAATGATAAATGAATGGGTAGATTAGATAACAGAGAAATAGTTTAAGTTAAATTTAAATAAATTCACTTTATTCTACAGACTCTTTGAATAAATCTTGACAGTTAGTCACCCCTTGGGTAAACCTTGACTTTGTATTTTCAAGTTGCTTTTTTTTGCTTTAGCTGACCACAGATTCAGAAATTAAAGTATTCTCCTGGAAAGACACTTTTATTTGATCGTATAAATCTCACAATGAATTTTCTTACCAGCTTCTATATTTAAACACTTGCTCTCAAATCTCTACTTACTTTTAGAATTGTTTATCTTGAATATTGAAAGCCTACAAAATAATTTATTCTTTTCAATAATGTCATTTTTATGAAGCTCTCTTAAATTTATGACCTAGAAGGATAACTGTTTAGAAAAGATGATTCATAAATTAATATCATCATTGAATATGATATTCTAGAGTTGGTAAAATGACTTCTTACTGAACAATTGCCCACCATAACTTTACTCCACTCCAACATTCTCTCCCCAAATTTACCAAAATTTAATTATGATTAATATGAATTCTAATAACTAGATTTTATTTCAAAGTGTTACTATGCTCAAAATCTGTGTGAATTACCTAAAGAAATTAAAATTACTTCTATATCCTTTACCTGAACATTATCAATACAATTTTCACATAGCAAGAGCAGTATAAGTATACATATAGATTAATTTTTTCACACCATTAAGATTTATGCATTTTATTATAAATTTTTTTTTTATTGTAACATTACCCTGAAAGGGGAAGGATGCTCTGTATTTACCAATCAGGCAAACTAGACACATTCTAAAATTAAAATAAAGAGGCAGTTGTATTTTTCTTAAAGGTTTCATGAATTTCTACCTGGAAAAAATTTACTATATTTGATAACATTATGAATATCATATACAATTAACCATTTAAAATATCAGGACTGGTTTCAGCACTTTTGATAATCACTTCCTCTGGTTACACACTCTTTATTGGGCTTGGGATTTGTTCCAGGAAGTAGCTTTACCTTCTTTTTTATTTTTAATTTATTTCTAATTCAAGGATGTTGCCTTACAATGCATTAGCTTCTGCCTTAAAACAATATGAATCAGCCACATCCCTTCACTTCCTCCCACTCATCCCATCTCAGTTCAGTTCAGTTCAGTCACTCAGTCGGGTCCGACTCTTTGCAACCCCATGAATCGCAGCACGCCAGGCCTCCCTGTTCATCACCAACTCNCATGATTACAATTAACAATGCAATCATACAGGAACTCTGAGGCTCAGTCCATCACTAATTAGATTTTCTTAAGAATATTTATTGAAAACCAAGAAAAATGTAGAATATATAAAGTAATATATTTTATTTGACCCTTTATTTATTGATATATGTTATAACTTGTGCTGCATTATGTTTAAGATTTTCATTAAAAACACATTTTAATCACCTTGTGGCAGAAATAAAGAATATCACAAAGCTTATCATGACACTACTTGAAAAAGTAAATTGACACTTGGATTTGGCATATTTAGTCAGTTTTTACTTCAGTGCTTAGAAAGAATGGTGTTAATCTCTCTTTTCTTGTCACTGCATGCTATATCAGGAACAGCCAAATTGCTTGTATAAAGTTCAAACTAAATATAAAATCATCTTGTACAGAACATGCCTTTACTCAGTGGTTAGGTGGCATTTTCTAAATGAGCCTTCTAAAAGTACTGGGAAAATTTTCTCCAAAAAGGTCCTTTTCTGCTACTTGAAAGGTCAGTTTTTCTTGAAAATTTTTCTATAAGAGGGCATTATTTACCTGCAATTGGGCTTTACTATTTCCACCTAAAAATCAATGAGCATTTTTATTTATTTATTTTTGTCATAAGCTACTTCGGCTCATTACTAAGGAGTGATGATTAATACAGAGTAGTTTTATATTGAAGACATTATGAGGAAAATTAGGATATTAATTTGCTGTAGGAGCACTTCTGATGCTCTAGAATGGGTTCTGCTTCCCGTTCAGTAGTCTCCCATTATAATCAAGAATGACAATGCAGTTATTAAGAGAATGTAAAGAACTCAAGAATGATGAGGGTGAAAAACAAGAGTGAAAAATCCAGTTCGAAACTCAACGTTAAAAAAACAAATCATGGCTTCTGGTCCCATCACTTCATGGTAAATAGAATGGGAAAAAATGGAAGCAGTTACAGATTTTATTTTCTTGGACTCCAAAATCACTGTGGACTGTGACTGCAGTCATGCAATTAAAAGACACTTGCTCCCTGGAAGGAAACCTGTGACAAACCTAGACAGCAGATGAAAAGCAGAGACATCCCTTTACTAATAAAGGTCTGTATACTCAAAGGTAGGACTTTCCCAGTGGCTCAGACTGTAAAGCATCTACCTATTGTGTAGGAGACGCAAGTTTAATCCCTGGGTCAGGAAGATCTCCTGGAGAAGGAAATGGCAATGCACTCCAGTATTCTTGCCTGCAAAATACCATGGACGGAGGAGCCTGGTAGGCTAGAGTCCATAGGTTCGCAAAGAGTTGGACACAACTGAGCGACTTCACTTTCACTTTCACTTCCATAGTCAAAGGTATGGCTTTCCAGAAGTCATGTATGGATGTGAAAACTGGACCATAAAGAAGGCTGAGCACCGAAGAACTGATACTTTCAAATCGTGGTGCTGGAGAAGACTCTTGAGAATCCTTTGGACTGCAAGGAGATCAAACCAGTCAATCCTAAAGGAAATGAACCCTGAATATTCATTGGAAGGACTGATGCTGAAGCTGATGGTCCTATACTTTGGTCATCTGATGTGAAAAGTTGACACATTGGAAAACACCCTGATGCTGGGAAAGAATGAAAGCGAAATGAGAAGGGGACAACAGAGGATGAGATGGTTAAATAGCATCGTTGACTCAATAGCCATGACCTTGAGCAAACCTCGTGAGATAGTAGAGGACTGAGGAGGCTGGAGTGCTGCAGTCCATGGGTCGCAAAGAGTCGGACATGACTTGGCAACTGAGCAACAACAGCAAACTGGTGCCAGAGCTCTTTGCCAGGCCAGAGCTGCTCTGCAGCCTTGGTGCAGACAGGCTGCAGCCCTTCCCACGGCAGGCAGCACGGCTGGGCAGCGGCTGATGACAGGGGTCAGTGTGCTGCGGAAGCAGGGGCGCCATCGTGGGCTGGAGAATTAGAAGACAGGATGTGCTGATATGAGGAGACGCTCTTCTTCCTGCAGTGTCCTTCCAGCACCCTCCCTTAAGACATGTTGACGTTCGACTAACTTGGGAGAAAAAAAAATGCTCTAGAGAATTCAAGCCATTATAAGCAATAAGGTCTAATGTTCCCCTCACTTTGACTAACCATTGTTTGGGAGGTTAAATAGGATTTTTTTAATTTGATTTTTTTTCAATTTATATTTAGTGTAGTGGATTTACAGTGCTGTATTAATTTCAGGTGCACAACAAAGGATTCAGTTATACATACTAAGACATATGTCCATTCTTTTTCAGAGTCATGTGACTAAACTTTATATTTTATATATATATAGTGTTGAAGTATAGTTGACTAGTAATGTTTCAGGTGCACAGCAAGGTGATTCAGACACATTTATTATTACTGAAATTATTTTCCTTTATAGGTTATTATAGGATATTGACTATAGTTCCCTGTGCTATAGAGTAAAAGCTTGTTACTTGATACATCTCTACTTTTTTAATTGGAAATACAGCACTTTATTCATATTATGTCAAGCAAGTGGAATCAACAGGTCATTTCTTTTTTATTTAGTCAAAAATTCATCGGTTTTCTAAAATATATACTATGCATATCATTTACATATATGTATACAAAAGCTTTTCTACTATGCTTGATAAAAGCTTGAGAAAGAGCATAAAAAAGAAGAGGAAGTGGAGATATTGGAAACCATAAGCTAAATGAAATGGGAGCACTGAATATGAAATAGAAAAAGTGAAACAAATCAGATATAAGTAAAAGATCATGATATAGTCCAATAAAACATGACTGCTCATTATAAACATCTGGAACTCTGGATTAAAAAATGGCAATACTTGGACATTTGTAATTTTCAGACAATTTCAATATAACTGATATACCTCTGGATTTTAAAAAGTGATTACAGGTTTTTCTATTAAATTGTAGTCCTGGTGATATAGAGTTTTATTATTTTTCTGTTGACCAATCATGATAACACGGTTTTAAGTGAATAATAGTTACATAATCACAATAGTAGAAAATGTTTATCAGTTTTCAAAATGAATAGCCAAATAAAAAATAAGAAATAATTACAATTGCAAGCCATAATGGAAACATGATTAACCCAACAATATAAAATAATTACATGCAATTTGGGAGATCAAGCAGAATGATGTGGTAAGTTGAAGTGCAAATGCACATGTTTTCATCTGCTTAGCCAGTTTATGTTTTTTCATTGGTATATTTAATCCATTTACATTTAAGGTAATTATGGATATAGGAAATCAATCCTGAATATTCATTGGAAGGACTCATGCTGAGACTGAAGCTCCAATACTTTGGCCACCTGATGTGAAAAGCTGACTCATTGGAAAAGACCCTGATACTGACTGGGAAAGATTGAAGGCAGAAGGAGAAGTGGATGACAGAGGATGAGATGGTTGGATGGCATTACTGACTCAATGGACATGAGTTTCAGCAAGCTCTGGGAGTTGGTGATGGACAGGGAGGCCTGGCGTGCTGCAGTCCATGGGGTCACAAAGAGTCTGACATGACTGAGTGATTGAAAGCAACAACATGATCCTCTTACCAGTTTCTTGCTTTGGTTTTATTTTCTGTTGGTCTTTTCCTTCTCTTGTGTTGTGTTTCTTACCTAGAGAAGTTCTTTAATATTTGTTGTATTGCTGGTTTGGTGGTGCTGAATTCTCTTATCTTTTGCTTGTCTGGAATGCTTTTGATTTCTCCATCAAATCTGAATGAGAGTCTTACTGAGTAGAGTATTCTTGCTTGTGGGTCCTTCTGTTTCATCATTTTAAACATTTCATGCCATTCCCTTCTGGCTTGTAGAGTTTCTGTTGAGAAATCTGCTGATAACCTGATCGGAGTTCCCTTGTGTGTTTGTCATTTTCCCCTCTTGCTTTTAATATTTTGTCTTTGTCTTTAATTTTTGTCAGTTTGATTACTGTGTGTTTTGGTGTGTTCTTCCTTGGGTTTATCCTGCCGGGGACTCTGTGCTTCCTGGACTTGATTGACTATTTCCTTTCCCATGTTTGGGAAGTTTTCAACTACTATTTCTTCAAATATTTTCTCAGGTCCTTTCTGTCTCTCTTCTCCTTCTGGGATTCCTATAATGTGAATGTTGGTGCATTTAATGCTGTCCAAGATTCATGGGGTTGCAAAGAGTCGGACAGACTGAGAAACTGAACTGAACTGAAAACGTCTCTTCAGTTCAGTTCAGTCGCTCAGTTGTGTCTGACTCTGCGACCCCGTGAATTACAGCACACCAAGCCTCCCTGTCCATCACCATCTCCCGGAGTTCACTCAGACTCACGTCCATCAAGTCGGTGATGCCATCCAGCCATCTCATCCTCGGTCGTCCCCTTCTTCTCCTGCCCCCAATCCCTCCCAGCATCAGAGTCTTTTCCAATGAGTCAACTCTTCGTTTGAGGTGGCCAAAGTACCAGAGTTTCAGCTTTAGCATCATTCCTTCCAAAGAACACCCAGGACTGATCTTTAGAACGGACTGGTTGGATCTCCTTGCAGTCCAAGAAACTCTCAAGAGTCTTCTCCAACACCACAGTTCAAAAGTATCAATTCTTTGGCACTCAGGTTTCTTCACAGTCCAACTCTCGCATCCATACATGACCACTGGAAAAACCATAGCCTTGACTATATGGACCTTCTTAGACTGTCTTAATTTCTTTCCATTCTTTTTTCTGTATTCATTTCTGAAGTAGTGAATTTCCACCATGCCTGTCCTCCAGGCCACTTACCCATTTTTCTGCCTCAGTTATGCTGCTACTGATTCCTTCTAGTGTAGTATTCATCTTTGCATCTTTGTTCTTTAGTTCTTGTAGGTCTTTGACAAAGATATTGCACATCTTCTTCACTGTATCATCTTCACTATCATTTTTATGAATTCGTTTTCTGGAAATCTGCCTATCTCCACTTAATTTAGTTGTTTTCCTAGGGTTGTATCTTCTCCCTTCATTTGGGACATAAATTTCTACTTTTAAAAAAAATCTTTATTAAGTTTCTGTAATGTGTTTTTTTTCTTCTTGATTGAAAACCCTTGACTTCTACTTTCTTAGAGCATTTATTTTTTAAAAACTTACAATAGTATTTTTCTACCCTTTGATATGTTAATCATCTCCCAAACTCTTGCCAATTTGACAACTCAGGAATCTCTTTTTTAGGGAAATGGGGGTCATTCTACTGAATTATTATAATCAAGAAAAATAGTGCCCTTATCTCTCAGTCTCTGTGCAAGTGTATGAGACTAATTGTGATCTGTAAGTTAGCAAACACATATGGCCTAATCTAACTGACAACTTTTCTCCAAATTTTCATCCAGTCTAGTAGCTCACACTAGTATTTAAAAACTCTCTGACCTTCTGTTTCAACAAAGTTAAATTCAGCCTGTCTTCTCTTATGCAAGGGTTTTGAATAAAGCCTTCCTTGCTTATTTAAACCATTCAGTACAGCACTTTGACAGCATCATCTTTTAGATTTTAAATAGCTCAGTTGTAATTCCATCACATCTACTAGGTCTGTTCATAGGAATGCTTCTTAAGGCCCATTTGGCTTCATATTCCAGGATATCTGGATCTCAATGAGTGACTACCCATCATGGGTGTCTGGGCCCTTAAAACATTATTTATATAGTTCTTCTGTATATTCTTGCCACCTCTTCTTAATCTCTTCTGTTCTGTCAGATCCTTGCTGTTTTGGCCTTTACTGTGCCCATCTTTGCATGAAATGTTCCCATGATATCTCCAATTTTCTTGACGAGATCTCTAGTCTTTCTCACTCTATTATTTGCCTTTATTTCTTTGCATTATTCACTTAAGAAGGCCTTCTTATCTCTACTTGCTATTCTCAGAAAATCTCCACACAGTTGGGTATATCTTTCCCTTTCCTCTTTACCTTTTGCTTCTCTTCTTTTCTCAGCTGTTTGTAAATCTTTTTCAGATGACCACTTTGCCTTCTTGAATTTTCTTTCCTTTGGGATGGTTTTAGTCACCACCATCTGTACAATCTTTCAATCTCTGTCTGTAATTCTCCAGATACTCAACCAGGTCTAATCCCTTGAATTTCTTTGTCACCTCCACTGTATAATCAGAAGGGATATGATTTAGGTCATACATGAATAGACCAGTGGTTTTCCCTGCTTCCTTCAACTTAAGCCTGGATTTTGCAGTAAGGAGCTCATGATCTGAGTCAGTCAGCACCCAGTCTTGTTTTTGCTGACTGTATAGAGTTTCTCCATATTTGGCTACAAATAATGTAATTGATCTGACATCAGAATTGATCATCTGGTGATGTCCATGTGTAGAGTCTTCTCTTGTGTTGTTGGAAGAGGGTGTTTGCTATGATGAAAGTGTTCTCTTGGCCAAACTCTATTAGCCTTTGCCCTGCCTCATTCTGTACTCCAAAGCCAAATTTGCCTGTTACTTCAGGTAATTCTTGACTTCCTACTTTTGCTTTTCAGTCCCCTATAACAAAAAAGACATCTTTGGGGGTTCTATAAAGTTCTAGAAAGTCTTGTAGATCTTCATAGAACTGTTCAACTTCAGCTTCTTCAGCATTGCTGGTCGGGGCATAGACTTGGATTACTGTGATATTGCATGGTTCACCTTGGAAACAGAGTTCATTCTGTCATTTTTGAGGTTGCATCCAAGTACTGCATTTCAGACTCTTTTGTTGACTCTGAGGGCTACTCCATTTAGTTTAAGGGATTCTTACCCACAGTAGTAGATATAATGGTCATCTGAGTTAAATTTGCCCATTCCTGTACATTTTAGCTCACTGACGCCTACAGTGTTGATGTTCAACCTTGCCATCACCTGCTTGACCATGTCCAATTTACCTTGACTCATGGACCTAACATTCCAGGTTCCAATGCAATATTGTTATTTAGAGCATCAGGCTTCACTCTTGCCGACAGACACATCCATGACTGAGTTTCATTTCCATTTTGGCCCAGCCTCTTCATTCTTTCTAGAGTTATTTCTTGGCTCTTCCCCAGTAGCATGTTGGACATCTACCGACTTGGCGGGCTCATCTTCCAGTGTCTTCTTTTTCTGCTTTTTCATACTGTGGGGTTTCTTGAAGCAAGAATACTGAAGTGGTTTGCCACTCCCTTCTCAGTGGACCATATTTTGTCAGAACTCTCCACCAAGACCTTTCCATCTTGGGTGGCCCTGTATGGCATGGCTCATAGCATTTTTGAGTTACACAGGCTATGACCCATGTGATCATTTTGGTTAGCTTTCAGTGAGTGTATTTTTATCCTCTAGGCTGTGGGATTGTAGTTCTTGCTTCTTCTGTCTGGTCTCTGATGAATGAGGATAAGAGGATTGTTCTATTTTTCTGAAGGGAGGGACTGGCTTTGGGGGAAAACTGAGTATGCTCTGGTGGGCAAGGCTATGCTCAGTAAAGCTTTAGCCCAATTTTCTGTTAATGGGTTGGGCTGTGCTCCCTCCCTGTTAGTTGTTTGGCCTGAGGCAGAATAAACATCTTGACAATACAGTACTCTTCTATTTGCTTTATTTTTGCTTTTATTTGAACAAATAGCCACAGTCGGTATGCCCAGCTTTGAGAAATAAGAACAATTTCATTATTGATTATTAATTACATCTAGTAAGACAGAAGACAGGCATTAATTTTGCCCAAGAATTCACAGCCATTTTCTTGGTAATTACTAGCAACTGTAATGGCATAAAGCTATATTTTTAAATATTAACTCAATTTTATAGTAAAAATATTTTACCCACAACTGTAAGGAAACTGCTGCCCAGATAGTTCCAACATAAAAATTGATTATATTTTAAAAGTTCATTGAGTTGTCTGATACATAAATTGGAAAATACTTTCTCTGTAGAAAAAAGTAATATTATATCTCAGGTTAGCCCAACAAGCATATTTAAAACCATACAGTAGCTGAATTATACATTTATAAATATGGCTTGAATTCTGGGATCCAGGAGAAACTTTAGCTTCATTTATTGACATGGTCAGGTTGTCCTAAGCCATGTAAAGTGAAATTCCCATTAATCTTCTTTACTCTCTGATTATTTCTTCCTAAAGGCCAGTACACTGCCCTTTCAATTTAATATATAAACCAACCCATTTCTATGCAAACTTAAATGCTTTGGTTGCTATTTAAGTAAGCTTCAGTTCAGTTTAGTTAGTTCAGTTGCTCAATCGTGTCCGACTCTTTGCAACCCCATGAATCACAGCATGCCAGGCCTCCCTGTACATCACCAACTCCTGGAGTTCACTCAGACTCACGTCCATGGGGTCCATGATGCCATCCAGCCTTCTCATCCTCTGTCGTCCCCTTCTTCTCCTGCCCCCAATCCCTCCCAGCATCAGAGTCTTTTCCAATGAGTCAACTCTTCGCATGAGGTGGCCAAAGTACTGGAGTTTCAGCTTTAGCATCATTCCTTC
>SJYW01043841.1:0-39674 GCA_006410735.1 Raphicerus campestris
TGAGAAGGCAATGGCACCCCACTCCAGTACTCTTGCCTGGAAAATCCCATGGATGGAGGAGCCTGGTAGGCTGAAGTCCGTGGGGTTGCTAAGAGTCGGACAGGACTGAGCGACTTCACTTTCACTTTTCACTATCATGCATTGGAGAAGGAAATGGCAACCCACTCCAGTGTTCTTGCCTGTAGAATCCCAAGGACAGGGGAGCCTAGTGGGCTGTCATCTATGGGGTCGCACAGAGTTGGACACAACTGAAGCGACTTAGCAGCAGCAGCAGCAGCAGCAGTAGTGGGGTTACAGTCTCAGTCCAGTTCTTATTGAAGAGATACTTCTTTCTCTCAGGAAATGATGTGGTCATATAATCAATTACCATGCCACATGTATCAGCTTAAGTGCTTGTAAATAAGTCAAATTATTTAAAGTTTAATAATCTGCAGTAAAGGACTTCAGTTTGTTTTTTTCCAAATTCATCATGAAAAATCGCTGATCACACATTTTTCAGCAATATGTGTACTTTTAGATTATATAAAATTATTTTTCATGAACTATATTTAATCTTCTGGAGATAAACTGAAAAGATGACTGTTTCACTTGGTAGGACTGGTTGATCATTCATCTCTCCTTGACATTTGGAAAAAGAAAAGAAAGAAGACAAGACTCCTAAAGGTACTGTGTAGAAATGATTGCCTTGTCTCAAGATGGTCAGCAGTCCCACGTGTGTTTAACTATGGCTGATGATCCAATTAAGCCAATTAAACTACCCTTTTCATTCTTGTTTCACTAAGAATTTCTTTCCATTTACCTCTATTCATTTGCTTATTTTACTATACCTTTTGAAACTACTAAGATAATTTTCAGAGATAAATCACAATTTTTTAATTATAAAAATATGTCAGAAATAGTTTTTAAAACATGCAAGAAAATACATATTTAAGGAATAAATTTGTTATTAACAATATGATTTATAATATCCAATTTCAGAATTCCTGTCATACTAAGTCATGAAGTTCATACAAATAGTGAGTTTTGAAGAGTATGATTTTGCAGCTTGTCAAAAGCTTTCCTTAGAGCATTGGAGAAGTTGGTATGAAACCTTCCAGGGAGAAACCTGTTCCATGATTGATCACTTATATACNTGTCATACTAAGTCATGCAGTTCATACAAATAGTGAGTTTTGAAGAGTATGATTTTGCAGCTTGTCAAAAGCTTTCCTTAGAGCATTGGAGAAGTTGGTATGAAACCTTCCAGGGAGAAACCTGTTCTTCCATGATTGCTCACTTATATACAACTGCTTAACTGGCTTTTCTTTGTTTAGACACCTATGAAGGCCCCTGTTTTACAAGGAACTAGGAGGAGTAACTTAGCAATTCTGTAAGAAATTGGAATTAGTCTAGCGAAACTTGTGAAAAAAACAATAAGAATCCCAGAGAACAGAAAATAGAAATACCTCTTCCTGAGTCATATACCAGCTTGCCTTGGTTAGGGCATAGGTATTAATAAGAATCTCCTCTGAGTGTAGGAAACATCCACTTCACTGAACTGAGAATGAGATTCACATCAGCTATGGGGAAGTATTATGAATATATCTTGCTCATTTACCAGCTTCATAATCTTCGTTAAATTATTAAAATTTTTTTGTGTTGAAGATGCTTCATTGGAAAATGGGTATAAAAATAATATCTACTTAATTGGGTTATAATGCAGATTAAATGAGTTAATACTGTAAAGCACCTAAACACCTCCAACATTTTAGAAATATCTCACTGTTTTTGTGCTGTACAAAAACAAAGGTACCAGGATGAAACAATGCAATGTCTCAATGTTATTTAGTTGCTAAGTCTCATCTGGCTCTTCTGCAACCCCGTGGACTGTAGCCCACCAGGCCCTTCTCTGTCTGTGGGGTTTCCCAGGCGAGAATACTGGAGTGGGGTGCCATTTCTTTCTCCAGGGGATCTTCCTGATCCAGGGATCAACCTGCATATCCTGTACTGGCAGGAGGATTCTTTTTCACTGAGCCACCTGGAAAGCACTTTGTGCGCACTAGTTTTTATTAAATACCAGATTTCCATTTCCTTATTCCATTTTCAATTATGGGAAAAGGAAACACATTCTTCAAAATGAATGATAAGCTTTAGAGTGTGGTCATTGGTTGTCACACTTCCTGCCTGGATTAAAATCCTGACTCCTGTGTACATGTGTGATCTTAGGTAAGGGCCTTAAACCACACTGTGCTTTGTTTTTCTTATTTGTGAAATAACACATAGTACCTTCCAAATAGAGTTTGCTATGAGGATAAAATAAAATAATGGCTGCTAAGGGCTTACTCATTACAATGCCATTGTAAATTTTCAATGATGCTGTTTTTATTATTATTGTTAGTATGTTACTGCAGACAGTTCAATAAAATATTAAATCAGTATGTGAAAGAGGGTAATATTTTTCACCTAAGTTGGTTTTTTATGTCTTTTGGTTTAATGAATGGTTTTCCAACATTTTTTCGTTATTGACATGCCTATGAATTTAGTGAATAGTGTGAAAGAATGAAGTAAAATGGATGTTAAAACAATCTAAAAAGTAAATGATTTCTTCTTCAATCATCTCAAAACTAATATCATTGTATTTAAATATATAAAGTTAGGTATTTTATTACCCGGTGAATTTCCTACTATTTGAAATTATTACTTGTCCTGATAAGGAAGTATATCAAAATGAGACTTTAAACTTTTGCTCTCATACTGCAGAGCTGGTGAGAAGAGCTGTGAAAAGCAAAATGGAACAAGGCAGAGATATTAAAGGCTTGAAACGTACCCAGGGGGTCTTAAAGTCTGGACGGGAAAAGAGTTTCATAGTTCTACTTTCATGAAAAATATGGACTGAAAAGGAGTAGAAAATCTGCCCTTCCTCCTCCACCAGTTCCCATTTCAGCACTGAAGTATCTTACTTCCCTGGGCAGTAAAGTGTGGTTGCAAAATGACAGATGCCTTTCCAGAGGCAGTACTGCTCTTCAGCCCCATTAATACTTTAAGTTTACACTGAAATAGCAGGTGAGACTTCTTTGGTGGTTTTGGCTGAAGGGCAATGCTAAATCCTGAGAAATAAATATGCCCTTTGAAGAACAGCACCCTAAGCTCTATTCCATAAGCTTGCTTTGATGCTGGATGAATTATAATGGCAATTACTACTGTACTTAATTCCAAAAATTAAAGAAACACCTACTTTCATTCAAGTTCTGCTATAGTATGCAACATTTTTTCAAAGATACTCAGACTGATTTGTTACTTGCCTCAGGTTCTGCATGGATCGCTCGCCCTTCTAGAACTCTAATATGTCTTTCTGACACACCCTCACCTGAGATATGTAGATGTGCTTCCCACCACCTAATTGTTCTGTCCTCCAAACCAAAGAGCAAGAGTGTAATCCTTTTCTAATGGTCTGGACCCCTGAAAACCGGATGCTTTATTTTCAAACAGAGAAAATAGGACTCTTTCTGTATTTCTCTCCATGGGGAGGCCATTTGTTTAATGCATTCAGCCCTTCTGGGGGCTCACATTGCTTTAGTTGATGCTTTGAAACGACTGGTTGTTATAATTCAGACACCTAAGGCCTTTCGCTTAAAAACTTTAGTTAAGGAATAGTTTTAATGCCGCAGGAACAAAATTAAGCAAGCTGTCTGCTCTTATTGAGAAATACTGCAAATGCTTATGCATACTAGGAAGAATCCAGGGGAAAGAAAATGAGACATACCAGGTCGGAATAACTTATTACTCCATTATTAACATCTTGTTAGTTGTTGTATTGTTAATTTTTATTAAATACTAATAGGTCACTGAAATTATTGAATTCCAGTTGTTTTCATGAAAGATATAGTATAAAAATTGAAAAGGAGCTGACAGTTTTTGATGGCCGATTTTAAAGGAGGAGAAAATTTGCATCTTCTCTTTAGAATTTTTAGCTGAGACCCCTGCAGTAAAAGACATATTAACAAGAGAAAAACAAGCAGACATTTATTAACATGTGTAGCTCATATACATATGAGAGATACCCAGGGAAAAATTATTAACTTCCTGAAGTGGCTTAGAATTCAGGATTAAATATCATCTTAATAGGAAAAAGGAAGGGGAAATACAGGCCTACTAGAGGAGAGTGAATGACTTCTAGGGAAAGTTGAACAGGATCTTCGAAGAATAGATGGGAGGTGTGACAGTTTAGGACAAAGTTAGTCTGAATGTGGTGTCAATTTATAGTCATCTGTCCTCTGATAAGAGTCTGTCTTTCTTGGCTGATGAAACTCCACGGCAGGGGATCTGTGACTGCTAGTTTCCTTTTGGAGGCTATGTTTTTAGGCAGATAAGAGCAGTTCAGAGAAAGCCTCTTCGTGAATTTGCTGTTGAATTGCTAGTGCTTCCAGTGCAAAATAATCAGTATACCAAAGTGGCATATTTTGGGTAGCATGTCCTAAACTCCTCCATCATGTTTTGGGGTTATATATTCTGCTACCTTCCACTGATCATTGGTAGGTAAGTTTCTGTGTTTAGGACTTTATGTAAGTCCTTCATTTAAATTTTACAGTGATTTGTGATCTGGAGTTTTGATCAAGATACAATGAAATAATGCCTACAGAATACTTAAATGAATGGTTTCTGGCACACGGTCATTATGCAACGCATGGTAGTACTACTCCTTTTGAAATTTCTTGCTGTACTATTATGTGATCATAAATATCTGCAGTAGTTGCAGTGAAGCCCCCCAAAAAGCTCAAACATACTTGAATAATGATTACTTTAGAAATATAAATTGATTCAAGGGAAGTATTTTTGACCAGGACCTTTCAGTTGCATTCCTTTCCATCCAGTGTGTACTAATCTGTATGGCTAGAAACATGAGAACTTTTTAAAAAACTGCTCTTAAAGAGCGTGTAAATGAGTTGGGAAGATGTTAAGGCTGCAACTCAGTTACAGAATAGT
Source organism: Raphicerus campestris (assembly GCA_006410735.1). Taxonomy (NCBI): domain Eukaryota; kingdom Metazoa; phylum Chordata; class Mammalia; order Artiodactyla; family Bovidae; genus Raphicerus; species Raphicerus campestris. Next base: position 4,963 of record SJYW01043841.1, read on the forward strand.
AGATAATGATGTATGATCAAGTGCTAAACTATGAAATAGGCTTTAATATGACAAAAATAGAGCTTGGAAAATTATGTGGAGAGGTAAACCCTGCTTGGGTCTTTAAGTTTGATGACAATTTAGGTAATTTTATTTTAAAGAGATAAAGAAAATCAAACTGTTAGTAATACTGATGAATTTTTTCTGTCCAGGGAGTTCTTTCAGATGCTACCACTATTTAAATGTGAATATATGATCTCTCACCAAAAATACTGTGCAGATGTGTGGCCCATCACAAGTATAACTCCATACTCTCTATCTTAGAACCTAACATTCTATATCTTGACTCCAGTCAGAGGCCCTTATCTGGGTCTAAACAAATGTTCTGTGCCTATACATCAAGAGGGCTGAAGCTGGCATCTCAGTAGGCAACACTTACCCCATCCCCCTCCTCCCCTTCTTTCTGTCTTGCTTGCTCATGCACCCCTTGAGTATTGGTTGAAGATAGCCTACTTTCTAACAGTTGTATTGATGTGCTAAAACTATAAGAGAAAATATCAGGACTTAAAGTTTCGCCAAGAGTAAATCTGCTAACTTAATAGCATTTAAGATTGATTTCTTGGATTTCTTTCATTTACCTCTCTCTCTCTTCCTCTCTAGTCAGTTATTTATTAATATTTTATAACTTAGTTTCAAAAATGAGACCACCATACAAAAAATACTTATGTTCTTGCAATCTCGTCAGGAATCTGTAACATCTGCAAGATGTCTTGATGGAACACCTGGTGGGGATTCTATCCTTGACTGTTCCCTGACAAATCTGTGTTTTTCTTGTTTTCTTTCCTTTTTTCCCTTGTGGATCCTTTTTCCTTTGATGTTCTTCTCCTATACCCTTCTTGATGAGCAGAATAGAGCTATTTCCATTAAAAAATGTCTTTGTCCTAATTCCTCACACACACACACACACACACACATATGCCTGGTTACCTGACAAAGTGGGCTTGAGATTGCAGGTGGACTTAATACCTTCAATCAATTGACATTAAAATAAGGGTATTATTTTGGATTATCCAGGGTACCACCATATAATCACAAAGGTATTTAATTGGAGGAAAGATACAGAAGAAGAGAGGCATAGAGAGATCTGTGGCTATAGAAGAAAGGCACAGGCATGATGAAAGAGAATCTTCCAAGGCAGAACAAGTGTATTAGAAACAGAAGGAGAAGGAGGCTCTCTCTGATATCACTGGCTTCCTGGTGATTGAAGCTATGCATGGGGGTAGTCTTCCTTAAGATAGGGTGGAAACTGGTTGATTTGGACATGATAGGTGATTATGAATTATTAATATGTTCACTCACTGAGATTACCTTATTGTCTCTGTTTCATGATCCCTTCCTCCATTTTCAAAGTCATCATCTCCAGGAAAATAGGGCACCTTTTAGCACAACTGACAGAAGCATCAGCATGTGTNTAGGTGATTATGAATTAATATGTTCACTCACTGAGATTACCTTGTTGTCTCTGTTTCATGATCCCTTCCTCCATTTTCAAAGTCATCATCTCCAGGAAAATAGGGCACCTTTTAGCACAACTGACAGAAGCATCAGCATGTGTAACATTGGAGGCTTCACCTTCCTAAATTTGTAAGTATTATATAATTATTTTATACTAACGAAACTTACCATTTAGCGATACATTTACTGGGTTCCAGAAACTTCAGAGCTTTACATGTGTAAAAATCGTACTGTTCTCCTGACAACTATATTAGATGGTATAACTGTTTCCTTGATTTTACAAATGTGTAAACTGAGGCCTGTAGAGCACGTAAAAGAGCCAGAAATAAAACTTAGTCTAGTCCATTATAAAGTTAAATGGTAAGTTTCGTTAGTATGAAAATAATTATATAATACTTACAAATTTAGGAAGGTGAAGCCTCCAATGTTAGACACGTTGACACTTCTGTCAGTTGTGCTAAAAGGTGCCCTATTTTCCTGGAGGTTCTAGAAACTGGCAGATACTGCATTCCGCTCCAGTGCAGGCTTACAGATCATTCTACTTAATGTTAGAGGAAGATGTGTTAATTTTAGCTGTCACAGCTGGGCATTTATTAAATATAAGCATTTCATCAGCAAGAACAGGAATTTCAAAACACATGCAGGCATTCTCTTACATAATTAGGATATGTAAGTTACTAACATTTGTGTTCCACAGGGTTTACAAGATCATGAAATTTATGGGATGATTGTGCATGATATACACACAGTTCTGTAGAGATCAAAAGTAACATAACCTCGTAATTAAAAGACGCACGTTAAATACATGAAATGATGGTTGAGAACAAGACTGTATATAATAAATTGCTAATTTTGTGCAACAGAAAATAGCCTGTTCATAACCAAGTTTTAATTTTGTGATTGAAATGATAATACAGAGAGCTCAATAAGGTCCTGGTGGCTAGAATCATCTAGGAAGTCTGCATGAGGAGCTTGGACTTGTTTGGGCTTCAAACACAATGTGTTTGAGAACAGTGGAGGTGGCAATTTCAGAGAAGAGAAATGGTATCAGAAAAAGATTATAGGAAGCACAACCATATTGAACAGTAGGAGACAATAATAACGTCTATCTCCAAGGGGAGCTGGGTGGAGGAGATATCTGGAAATGTGTTTAATTCTTGGAAGTTTTGTTCAGGCTTCCTAACCACCACAGATAAGGAAAAGGCTGGAATGAAGTAAATGGCCTGCAAAGCATGGTGCTGTTATCTTTGTCATAACTTTACCTTGGCTTTTTCTTTGTTTTAATCTGAAATTTATGGGTGCTTTATTTAAAGTTGCAGAGAAAAAAAAAAACAGAACAAATGAAGTAAGACAGTTAGTTTTAATCTTAAGCCAACCATACCTTCCCACATCTTCTCTAAAGATGGTCAGGCTCCTTCTCTACTAATTGGCCCTATTATATATAATTTGACTGTTCAGAGGTTTATTCTGTTGGAGAAGGAAAATAAATGAAGAGCAAAATGCAGATGTTCAAGTACCAAGCCTCATTAATTAGACATGTATTAACTAATTCTAAAGACCACTTGCTGTGCCTCAAGGGATCCACAGAGAAGTTAAAGAGATTTTATTTTATGTCAGTCTGTCCTTTTTTCTTAAGTTTCATGCTAGGCCCCAAACAATACTATTGTTTAGATATTCCAGTCTGGGATAGATAAATAACCACCATTTTCTCAAACAGTCATTTGCCTCTTCCACTGACATTTTAAAATATACACTTACTCTTTTATTCCCTTAATTATTTCTGCCATATTTACAGGTCAAAAACTTGTTAATTACTCAACATTTCTCCTTAAGTCATTTTTTGTTTATTAAATAAATGCAGCTTAGAGAAGGACTTTATGCCAAGAATAGGAATGGAAGAGCAGTATTGTTTGCTCTGTATAAAAATATGTACTTGGCAGAAATAATAAAACCAAAATCCATCTGTAAATATGGTTGCTCCCTGAAAATTCTGTCTCAGAAGCCCTTATTCACTTAGTTAATAAGCAAGATTTGTGAAAGGAAGAATGACAAAAGAACATGATCTCATGATGTGATTTGATATCCTTCATGCTATATCTAGGCACTATGTAGAGCCATCTGGCTCAGCACTGAAATTGTGAGAGACAGTAGTGAAAAGAAAAGACAGCTAGAGTAATGTGAGCCTATAGGTTCCCAACTGGACAGTGACACAGCTCTATTGTGCATGTGCCACAAGCTCTGTAGTAACCTAAACTTTACGTTCTCCACACTGACATTGATAGCTTATATACTAAGTAATTTTTATAGGATCATTATTGTTATCAGTTCAGTTCAGTTGCTCAGTCATGTCCAACTATTCACGACCCCATGAATCGCAGCACGCCAGGCCTCCCTGTCCATCACCAAATACTGGAGTTCACTCAGACTCACGTCCATCGAGTCAGTGATGCCATCCAGCCATCTCATCCTCTGTCGTTACCTTCTTCTCCTGCCCCCAATCCCTCCCAGCATCAGAGTCTTTTCCAATGAGTCAACTCCTCGCATGAGGTGGTCAAAATACTGGAGCTTCAGCTTTAGCATCAGTCCTTCCAAAGAAATCCCAGGGCTTATCTCTTTCAGAATGGACTGGTTGGATCTCCTTGCAGTCCAAGGGACTCTCAACAGTCTTCTCCAACACCACAGTTCAAAAGCATCAATTCTTCGGTGCTCAGCCTTCACAGTCCAACTCTCACGTCCATACATGACCACAGGAAAAACCATAGCCTTGACCAGATGGACCTTAGTCGGCAAAGNAAAATAATTATATAATACTTACAAATTTAGGAAGGTGAAGCCTCCAATGTTACACATGCTGATGCTTCTGTCAGTTGTGCTAAAAGGTGCCCTATTTTCCTGGAGATGATGACTTTGAAAATGGAGGAAGGGATCATGAAACAGAGACAATAAGGTAATCTCAGTGAGTGAACATATTAATAATTCATAATCACCTATCATGTCCAAATCAACCAGTTTCCACCCTATCTTAAGGAAGACTACCCCCATGCATAGCTTCAATCACCAGGAAGCCAGTGATATCAGAGAGAGCCTCCTTCTCCTTCTGTTTCTAATACACTTGTTCTGCCTTGGAAGATTCTCTTTCATCATGTCTGTGCCTTTCTTCTATAGCCACAGGTCTCTCTATGCCTCTCTTCTTCTGTATCTTTCCTCCAATTAAATACATTTGTGATTATATGGTGGTACCCTGGATAATCCAAAATCTGTCTCTTATACACATCTGTCTAACATTGGAGGCTTCACCTTCCTAAATTTGTAAGTATTATATAATTATTTTCATACTAATGAAACTTACCATTTAGCGATACATTTACTGGGTTCCAGAAACTTCAGAGCTTTACATGTGTAAAAATCGTACTGTTCTCCTGATAACTATATTAGATGGTATAACTGTTTCCTTGATTTTACAAATGTGTAAACTGAGGCCTGTAGAGCACGTAAAAGAGCCAGAAATAAAACTTAGTCTAGTCCATTATAAAGTTAAATGGTAAGTTTCGTTAGTATGAAAATAATTATATAATACTTACAAATTTAGGAAGGTGAAGCCTCCAATGTTAGACACGTTGACACTTCTGTCAGTTGTGCTAAAAGGTGCCCTATTTTCCTGGAGGTTCTAGAAACTGGCAGATACTGCATTCCGCTCCAGTGCAGGCTTACAGATCATTCTACTTAATGTTAGAGGAAGATGTGTTAATTTTAGCTGTCACAGCTGGGCATTTATTAAATATAAGCATTTCATCAGCAAGAACAGGAATTTCAAAACACATGCAGGCATTCTCTTACATAATTAGGATATGTAAGTTACTAACATTTGTGTTCCACAGGGTTTACAAGATCATGAAATTTATGGGATGATTGTGCATGATATACACACAGTTCTGTAGAGATCAAAAGTAACATAACCTCGTAATTAAAAGACACACGTTAAATACATGAAATGATGGTTGAGAACAAGACTGTATATAATAAATTGCTAATTTTGTGCAACAGAAAATAGCCTGTTCATAACCAAATTTTAATTTTGTGATTGAAATGATAATACAGAGAGCTCAATAAGGTCCTGGTGGCTAGAATCATCTAGGAAGTCTGCATGAGGAGCTTGGACTTGTTTGGGCTTCAAACACAGTGTGTTTGAGAACAGTGGAGGTGGCAGTTTCAGAGAAGAGAAATGGTATCAGAAAAAGATTATAGGAAGCACAACCATATTGAACAGTAGGAGACAATAATAACGTCTATCTCCAAGGGGAGCTGGGTGGAGGAGATATCTGGAAATGTGTTTAATTCTTGGAAGTTTTGTTCAGGCTTCCTAACCACCACAGATAAGGAAAAGGCTGGAATGAAGTAAATGGCCTGCAAAGCATGGTGCTGTTATCTTTGTCATAACTTTACCTTGGCTTTTTCTTTGTTTTAATCTGAAATTTATGGGTGCTTTATTTAAAGTTGCAGAGAAAAAAAAAAACAGAACAAATGAAGTAAGACAGTTAGTTTTAATCTTAAGCCAACCATACCTTCCCACATCTTCTCTAAAGATGGTCAGGCTCCTTCTCTACTAATTGGCCCTATTATATATAATTTGACTGTTCAGAGGTTTATTCTGTTGGAGAAGGAAAATAAATGAAGAGCAAAATGCAGATGTTCAAGTACCAAGCCTCATTAATTAGACATGTATTAACTAATTCTAAAGACCACTTGCTGTGCCTCAAGGGATCCACAGAGAAGTTAAAGAGATTTTATTTTATGTCAGTCTGTCCTTTTTTCTTAAGTTTCATGCTAGGCCCCAAACAATACTATTGTTTATCTCAAACAGTCATTTGCCTCTTCCACTGACATTTTAAAATATACACTTACTCTTTTATTCCTTTAATTATTTCTGCCATATTTACAGGTAAAAAGTTGTTAATTACTCAACATTTCTCCTTAAGTCATTTTTTGTTTATTAAATAAATGCAGCTTAGAGAAGGACTTTATGCCAAGAATAGGAATGGAAGAGCAGTATTGTTTGCTCTGTATAAAAATATGTACTTGGCAGAAATAATAAAACCAAAATCCATCTGTAAATATGGTTGCTCCCTGAAAATTCTGTCTCAGAAGCCCTTATTCACTTAGTTAATAAGCAAGATTTGTGAAAGGAAGAATGACAAAAGAACATGATCTCATGATGTGATTTGATATCCTTCATGCTATATCTAGGCACTATGTAGAGCCATCTGGCTCAGCACTGAAATTGTGAGAGACAGTAGTGAAAAGAAAAGACAGCTAGAGTAATGTGAGCCTATAGGTTCCCAACTGGACAGTGACACAGCTCTATTGTGCATGTGCCACAAGCTCTGTAGTAACCTAAACTTTACGTTCTCCACACTGACATTGATAGCTTATATACTAAGTAATTTTTATAGGATCATTATTGTTATCAGTTCAGTTCAGTTGCTCAGTCATGTCCAACTATTCACGACCCCATGAATCGCAGCACGCCAGGCCTCCCTGTCCATCACCAAATACTGGAGTTCACTCAGACTCACGTCCATCGAGTCAGTGATGCCATCCAGCCATCTCATCCTCTGTCGTTACCTTCTTCTCCTGCCCCCAATCCCTCCCAGCATCAGAGTCTTTTCCAATGAGTCAACTCCTCGCATGAGGTGGTCAAAATACTGGAGCTTCAGCTTTAGCATCAGTCCTTCCAAAGAAATCCCAGGGCTTATCTCTTTCAGAATGGACTGGTTGGATCTCCTTGCAGTCCAAGGGACTCTCAACAGTCTTCTCCAACACCACAGTTCAAAAGCATCAATTCTTCGGTGCTCAGCCTTCACAGTCCAACTCTCACGTCCATACATGACCACAGGAAAAACCATAGCCTTGACCAGATGGACCTTAGTCGGCAAAGTAATGTCTCTGCTTTTGAATATGCTATCTAGGTTGGTCATAACTTTTCTTCCAAGGAGTAAGCGTCTTTTAATTTCATGGCTGCAGTCACCATCTGCAGTGATTTTGGAGTCCCCCAAAATAAAGTCTGACACTGTTTCCACTGTTTCCCCATTTATTTCCCATGAAGTGATGGGGATGGATCACTATTAAAACTCCATAGCATTTTAACCTCCCTAAAATTGGTCCATTCATTTATTCATTGTCATTAAACAGATATTAATTGAGTGTCTATTAGGTGCCAGACACTTTTTTTAGGTACCAGAGATTCAGTAGATGAACAAAACAAACAAGAAATCCCTGTCTTCGTGAAAACTAGCAGTCAACAGACAGAAAAGTTGGTAGGTAGACAGACATAGATAATGATCAGTGTTAAAAAGAAATGTAACCTTGGAAAAGGGGGCAGGGAAGGATGGGCAGGAAAGGGCTCAATGAAAGGATGATATTTGATCTAAGGCCTGAATGAAATGAAGAGTAGTGTTGATACATGGATGGTAAAGATGCTGGAGAAGAATATCCCAGGCAAAGTAAGAGTTAACATAAAACCCTTAGGTATGAAGAGACAACAGTGTCATCAGTGCTGCTGGAGTAGATTGATGGAGGCAGTGGAAGGGAAGAGAAAATCAGAGGGGCAGTGAGGGGCTAGATCATGTAGGGTTATGGAAGACACTGCATGAATTTTGGCTTTTTCCTCTGAGTGAAATAGTGGTTATGTTGGGGTTGGGAGTATGTTCTGAGGTACATTTTAAATGATCATGTAGATAATGGATTATCTACCATTAAGAGAATGTATAGTCGCTGAAGATGGGAAACAATTAGATAGCTGTTGCCTAACTGAGGCATGAGATACTGCTGATTTGGATCAGTTCAGTTCAGTCACTTAGTCATGTCCAATTCTTTGCGACCCCATGAATTGAGCATGCCAGGCCTCCCTGTCCATCACCAAATACCAGAGTTCACTCAGACTCATGTCCATCGAGTCCATGATGCCATCCAGCCATCTCATCTTCAGTCATCCCCTTTTCTCTCCTGTCCCTAATCCCTCCCAGCATCAGAGTCTTTTTTCCAACGAGTCAACTCTTCGCATGAGATGGTCAAAGTACTCGAGTTTCAGCTTTAGCATCATTCCTTCCAAAGAAATCCCAGGGTTGATCTCCTTCAGAATGGACTGGTTGGATCTCCTTGCAGTCCAAGGGACTCTCAAGAGTCTTCTCCGACACCACAGTTCAAAAGCATCAATTCTTTGGCACTCAGTCTTCTTCACAGTCCCACTCTCACTCCATACATGACCACAGGAAAAACCATAGCCTTGACTAGTCGGACCTTAGTCGGCAAAGTAAGGTCTCTGCTTTTCAATATGCTATCTAGGTTGGTCATAACTTTTCTTCCAAGGAGTTTGGATCAGAGTGGTACTATTGGTGAGTTTTCTGAATGTATTGGAAAGACCAGACAATGGATTTTGCTAGTTGATTTAAAATCAGGAATAAATCCAAATGGTTTGGCCTTAGGAACTGAAAGGATTCCCATAACTAAGATGGGTAAGATAATGAAAAATTTTGGTGGGGTGATGGAATGAAATTTAAAAAAAATCAGTTTGAAATATAATAATTTCAAAATGTCTATTATTGGACATCTAAATATAGACATCAAATAAATTGTTAAACATTTAAAACTGAAGCTCATTGAAGTGGAGTTTGGATTAGGATACTAAATTTGTGAGGGTTATCTTATAGATTGGATTTAATACAATGATATTCGATGAAATCAACAAGGTAATGTGCGTTGATAAGAGTAGAAAATTTAGGACTGAGCTTTGCTTAGTGGTTGAGAAGATGAAATGAGATGAGCAAAGAAGAGCTGACAATAAGGAAGTGGGCGGGGGGCGGGGGGGGGGAAACCAGGAGTACATGGTGCTGTGAAAACCAAGGGAAGAAAGTTATTTAATAAGGACGTATGAAATGTTAAACGTGCAGAAAGTTCAACAATGGTGACCTCTGAGGCTTAGATATTCCTTTTGATAATATGAAGTCATCAGTCACTTTGACAACAGCAGGTATGATGGAGGATTGGAGACAACAGGCTGAATTGTATAGAAACATTGGATAAAAGAAGTATTAGAACTTTGGAAGAGTTTTGATGTGAAGAGAATGGAATGTTGGTATTACTTGAAAGGGGAAACAGGGTCAAGAGAGGGCTTGTTTAAAGCACCTCATGCAGCTAAATACCAGAAAAAGGAACAGCCCAATAAAAAAGTGGGCAAAAGACCTAAACAGACATTTCTCCAAAGAAGACATACAGATGGCTAATAAATACATGAAAAGATGCTCAACATCACTCATTATTAGATAAATGCAAATCAAAGCTACAATAAGGTATCATCTCACACTGGTTAGAATGGCCGTCAACAAAAAGTCTATAAACAATAAATGCTGGAAAGGATGTAGAGAAAAGGAAACCCTCTTACACTGTTGGGAATGCAAACTGGTACAGCAGCTATGGAGCCCAGTGTGGAGATTCCTTAAAAAACTGGGAATAGAACTGCCATATGACCCAGGAATCCCACTGCTGGGCATACACCCCAAAGAAACAAGAATTGAAAGAGGCACATGTATCCCAGTGTTCATTACAGGGCTGTTTATAATAGGTAGGACATGGAAGCAACCTAAATATCTATTGGCAGGTGAATTGAAAAGGAAGTTGTGGTACATATACACAAAGGAATATTACTCAGCTATAAAAAAGAACACACTTGATTCAGTTCTAATGAGGTATATGAACCTGGAATCTATTATACAGAGTGAAGTAAGTCAGAAAGAGAAAGATAAATGCTCTGTATATTAATACATATATGTGGAATTTAGAAAGNAACCTAAATATCTATTGGCAGGTGAATGGAAAAGGAAGTTGTGGTACATATACACAATGGAATATTACTCAGCTATAAAAAAGAACACACTTGATTCAGTTCTAATGAGGTATATGAACCTGGAACCTATTATACAGAGTGAAGTAAGTCAGAAAGAGAAAGATAAATGCTCTGTATATTAATACATATATGTGGAATTTAGAAAGATGATCCTACATGCAGGGCAGCAAAAGACACTGATGTAAAGACAGACTTTTTGGACTCCCAATAGTGGGAGAAGATGAAGGTGGGATGATTTGAGAGAATAACACTGAAATATGCACATTGCCATATGTAAAATAGGTGACCAGTGCAAGTTCGATGCATGAAACAGGGCACCCAAAGCCCCAGAGGGATAGGGCGGGAAGGGAGATCAGAGCAGGTTTCAGGATGGGAGAAACATGTGTATACCTGTGGCTGATTCATGTTGATGTATGGCAGAAACCATCGCAATATTGTAAAGTAATTATCCTCCAGTTATATTATTTAAAAACTAAATTCATAAAAGATGATGCTATTAAAATTTAAAAAATAGAGGGCTTTTTATATGATGGTAGAAATTACACTGTATGTATAAGTCAAGTGAAGACATCTGGCAAAGAGAGAAGAAATAGTGTCAATATGATGAGAGGAAACTTCAGGATCTGTGATCTTGATTAGGCAAAAGAATGTGGGGTATGGTACATAAATGGAAGGGTTAGCTTTTCATAACAATGTGGACAGCTCATCTGTAAAAGCAGGAGGGAACAGGAGGAGGATGTGGGCTCAGGTGGGTTTTGTCCCCATAATTGTGAGTCATTCTTTCATTTAGTACAAATTGTGTAACCTTCAGTGATTTTTCCATGGTTTTTCTATCTTAGAGTGAATACCTTGCAAGACACAAATCAATTTTTTAGAAGGTTTCTTCAATAATAATTTCTCATACTTTCTTGAAGACCAATAATATTTAGTAATTAATACAGCATACTTCAGTATTTAATATATAATGCCCTGTTTTGTCTTTTGTTTCTAAATTGAAGATGAAGATCTCTGTAGTATATTCATAGACTCAAGTTGTAAGCGCGTGTGCATTTTTAAGACCTTTCTTAAATCACTATTTTTCTGAAAAACCTTCTATGAATTCTCTGCAAGAATTAAATCCTTACCCCTTTTGCCTCTATCATATTTGGTCCATATCTTTAAAATATCAAACTTTGATTGCAAAATATTGCAAATATTCCTGTTGATCTCTCATGTTGACTTAAAAAAATTTTTTTCGGTACCATAATTACTTTATCTGGATATTCTTTAAATTTTCTTTTTTATTGAAGTATAATGATTTATAATGTTGTGTTTCTGGTATATAGCAAAGTGATCAGCTTGCTTTTATATATATATATATATTATATAGATATTGGAGAAGGAAATGGCAACCCACTCCAGTGTTCTTGCCTGGAGAATTCCAGGGCCAGGGGCGCCTGGTGGGCTGCCGTCTCTGGGGTCGCACAGAGTCGGACATGACTGAAGTGACTTAGCATTATATAGATATAGTATATATATTCACTTTCAGATTGTTTTCTATTATAGGTTATTATAAGATATTGAATACAGTTTCTTATGCTATACAGCAGATTCTTATTGTTTATTTATAATAGTGTGTATGTTAATCTCAAACTCCTACTTTATCTTTCCTCTCCTTTTCCCCTTTGGTAATCATAAATTTGTTTTCTAAGTCTCTGGATCTGTTTCTTTTTTAAAAAGTAATTTTATTTGTGTTATATTTTAGATTCCATGTGTAAGTGTATTGTGTGATGTTGTCTTTGACTTACTTCACTTAATATGATAATCTCCAGGTCCACCCATGTTGCCATACTCTATTCATTCTTTAGGATAGAGATTGTTTATTTATATTTGTCTTCCCAGCTATAAACAAACCATGTTATACATCATAAGTGAAGAACATATGAATGAAAAAATAAAATGCTAGCATCATATTTCATATTATGAGCTGATTACAAATAAATCACTTACTCCTTGGAAGGAAAGTTACAAGCAACCTAGATAGCATATTCAAAAGCAGAGACATTACTTTGCCGACTAAGGTCCGTCTAGTCAAGGCTATGGATTTTCCAGGCTATGGTCATGTATGGATGTGAGAGGTGGACTGTGAAGAAAGCTGAGTGCTGAAGAATTGATGCCTTTGAACTGTGGTATTAGATAAGACTCTTGAGAGTCCCTTTGACTGCAAGGAGATCCAACCAGTTCATTCTGAAGGAGATCAGCCCTGGGATTTCTTTGGAAGGAATGATGCTAAAGCTGAAACTCCAGTACTTTGGCCACCTCATGTGAAGAGTTGACTCATTGGAAAAGACTCTGATGCTGAGAGGAATCGGGGGCAGGAGGAGAAGGGGACGACAGAGGACGAGATGGCTGAATGGCATCATGGACTCAATGGACGTGAGACTGAGTGAACTCCGGGAGTTGGTGATGGACAGGGAGTCGTGGCATGCTGTGATTCATGGGGTCGCAAAGTGTCGGTTACGACTGAGTAACTGAACTGAAGTGAACTGAAATGAAAGATTTATTTTGATCCTTAGTTACCATCATTCATCAGACAACTGAACCATTAGTTGGTTTACACACAAGAGCTCTTTAATGCTGAGCTCTTACAAACATGGGAAATATAACATGTATAACTTTAAAATCATAGAAACTTTTTAATTTTCTTTCATCAAACTACTCTCATGCCCTTGGAAATACAAAACCATAAATGTGGTGACTTGGGAAATAACTTCTCTTTAACTCAATTCAGATTAAAAGGAATCTATTAAAATTCTCTTAAAAATGAACATTAGTATAAACTAAATCTCAATCTGAAGTTTTGGGTGATGATTATTTAGATATTTTTCTCCTCTCAATGGATTGTTATCATAGCTTAATCAGGCATTTATCAGTATCATGGAACTAGATGTAAATTTGCCTTCAATGATTTAAAGTGATTTCATTACTTTATTTCCACATTAACTGTAATTGTTGCAGTAGAGTGTCTCAAGCCCTGGTAATAACATTTGATGTAGTGCCACTAGAGGAAGGAAGAGGCTGCTGTCTTCAGTAGCCCTCTCTTCTTACATTTTGCTGCAATTTAACATAATTTAATTGTACAGAGAAAAGGGAAACAGGGAAAAAATGTTCTTGACATTTTACTTAAAAGAGAGTTCTTGGATACATCATTTGATTGGTTTCAAATACAAACGTCTAAAGAAACCAGACATATTGTCTCTAAATAACTGGTCTATGGGAATAGGGAAATCAGAGGGTGTTATTACTTTTAAGGGGGCAGCAGGTCTCAGATTCCCACTTACTGGGGCCAGCAAGAATGGAGTCCTATGTGTTGATGTAGCTACAGATTGCTCCAGAGAAGCCAGATATCTGAATCTGTGTATGTGTGTGAATTCTTCCAGTTCACAAAGTACTAGCTCAATTTTTTTAAAATACAGCTTCCTTTTCTTCCCTTATCTCCATTCTATTTCCCCCTCAAAAAACTTATATGCATATCTGGTTCAGAAGTCACCAATTTGCAACCTCTATATATCATCATTATCATTATCTATATTAATATTATATTGCTTATCAACAGTAATTTAATCAAGGTTTGTTGTTGAAAATAATGAGTAATGTATTATAGGGTTATGATGGATTTCATAATAGCGGTATAAAAGTGGTAACATTCTATGCAGAGGTTGCCTGGTTTAGTGGAAAGAGCAATGGTTTTGGAGTCAGTCCCTCTCAGTACTCTCATATAGGACTTTAAGGAGTTTGATTTTCCTAGACTTCTAGACTTGGGTTTTTCCATCTGCAAATAAAGATAATACTACTGACTTCACAGAATATTTGTGAAGAACAGAACTGATACACATTCTAAGTTCACAGAATAGTAATAGGTCTGAGTACTATGTATTAATCATCCACTCATCCATTCATCTACACAGCCACATAACACTCATTCATTCACTAAAAGTATCTATGAAATGTGAATGTGAACTACATACCAAGTACTGTCCTAGGCAATACTATTTGTGTCCTGTATTTAAGAACACAAATAAATGTCAGTTATTGTTATAGAAATTTGGGAAGAAAGTGACAACTGAGATAGAATAATCGCAGAGGTGAGAATGGAATTGTCAGGAAGATGCAATCTGGATTTGACTTCTAAACCAAAATATGAAAATGAAGCATTTTCTAGCATAACAAAGAGTTGGGATAAGATTGTTTTTTATGCTGAAAGGCTCCAGAAGTGAAAAAAAGGCTCCAGAAGCCTCCAGAGTTGAATTCAGTAGAAAGGAATTGAAATGATGATAGAATTGTATATTACATGACAAATACAAATAATCTCAACAAACTTTCCCACTGAATTGGGAGTTGACTCACTAATCTTCTCAACAACTCATCCTCAATAGATTTATACTGGCATACAACATAGAACCTATTTGTATTTATCTTTTCTATTTTTTTTTTACTTTTCTAATATTTTAATTTCATTTCTAAGATTTTATCATGAGAAAATAGATAATGCTTTGTGTGTGTGCTTAGTCACTCAGTTGTGTCTTTGTGACTCAATGGACTGTGACCCATCAGGTTTCTCTTTCCATGGGGATTCTCCAGACAAGAATACTGGAGTGGGTTGCCATGCCCTCCTCCAGGGGATCTTCCCAACCCAGGGATCAAACCCAGATCTCCTGCATTTCAGGCAGATTCTTCACCATCTGAGCCACCAAAGAAGCCCAAGAATTCTAGAGTGGGTACCCTATCCTTTCTCCAAGGAATTTTCCTGACCCAGGAAATCAAATCAGGGTCTCCTGCATTGCAGGTAGATTCTTTACCAGCTGAGCTAGCAAGAAAGTCCGAACTAATAATAATACACCACTTTAATGCAAATGGTGATAACAAATTTGGGCAAATATAAGATTTAGTATAATGACCAAAGTGAAATTGGAATAGTACACCATCTACTAAAAGGATGGGAGCTGGAGAGTCATAAAAAAAGAACTGTACTAAAGAAAATAAAACAAACAAACAAAATCAATGAAAATGAAACACTATCTGAAAACGCCCAAAGATGATGTATTCCTAGACTGAAATCACCATAAATAAGACCTAGCTACCATTCATTTCAGTTCACTTCAGTTCAGTCACTCAGTCGTGTCCAACTCTTTGCAACCCCATGAATAGCAGCACACCAGGACTCCCTGTCCATCACCACCTCCCAGAGTTCACTAAGTCTCACGTCCATCGAGTCCATGATGCCATCCAGCCATCTCATCCTCTGTCGTCCCCTTCTCCTCCTGCCCCCAACTCCTCCCAGCAATAGAATCTTTTCCAGTGAGTCAACTCTTCACATGAGGTGGCCAAAGTACTGGAGTTTCAGCTTTAGCATCAGTCCTTCTAAAGAAATCCTAGGATTGATTTTCTTTAGGATGGACTGGTTGGATCTCCTTGAAGTCCAAGGGAATCTCAAGAGGCTTCTCCAACATGGCAGTTCAAAAGCATCAATTCTTTAGTGCTCAGCCTTCTTCACAGTCCAACTCTCACATCCATACATGACCGCTGGAAAAACCATAGACTTGACTAGTCAGACCTTAGTCGGCAAAGTAATGTCTCTGCTTTTCAATATGCTATCTAGGTTGGTCATAACTTTCCTTCCAAGGAGTAAGTGTCTTTTAATTTCATGGCTGCAGTCACCATCTGCAGTGATTTTGGAGCCCCCCAAAATAAAGTCTGACACTGTTTCCACTGTTTCCCCATCTACTTCCCATGAAGTGATGGGACCAGATGCCATAATCTTCGTTTCCTGAATGTTGAGCTTTTTGCCAACTTTTTCACTCTCCTCTTTCACTTTCATCAAGAGGCTTTTTAGTTCCTCTTCACTGTCTGCCATAAGGGTGTTGTCATCTGCATATCTGAGTTTATTTATATTTCTTCCAGCAGTCTTGATTCCAGCTTGTGTTTCTTCCAGTCCAGCGTTTCTCATGATGTACTCTGCTTGCTATGTACTACTCACAAATAACTCCATTTGGATTCTAATATTAGATGAGGCACCTGCAGACAAATAGGGTTAAATAATTTACCCACATTTAGTAGGCTAGAGATCCAGAATTTTACTTTAGCTCCATCACAATCCAAAATCTGTTGAGGAACACTGTATTGTCCCCAGTGAATATTGGTGTACACACATACATAGACATGTGCATACACATATATGTATTTATAGACACATATTTAGACATACAGCAGTCACACATGAATACATATGTACAGTTATATAATCGATGTGAATTATACATAAATTAGAGAGTATATAAAATGAGTTCTACATCCTTGTCTATATGTACATGGTAATTCCCTAAATTTTCACAGTAGAGTTCTAGTACCAAACCCATCACCTCTCCTTAAACCTTTATTGCTTTCTCCTGCACACTATTTGTATTTTTGTCATCACTGTTGTATCAACCTTCTGATTACATGTTAATAATCTTTATTAATTCTTCCGTCATTTTTTTTATCTGGCCTCACACTGTGCGATATAATTTTGCTGAGGCAAAACCTCTTTTCTGTTTTGTGGACAGTTGATTCTAGTTTACTGTTTTATGGTACTTTGAAGTACCTTATTTTTAGAAAACCCTTTCTAACATACTAGCTGATGAGCTTGAGTTACTTCTCTTTCTCTTTTTTTAAAGAGAAACTTACATGTTAACCAAAGACTTTTCAGACTAAAACAACTTCAAGAACTAAATGAATACTTTCTCTCCCAGAAAAGTGTTTTTTATCAGAATTTGTGTTATCTTGAACATTTCAATGATCCGTTCCATAGTTGCCCATCAAAATTACTTTATTTCACTCTGTATTGAATAGTGTCGCCATCTTTCCATAACAGAGAAATTTCTCTGGCAGAATAAATTTTAAGAGACTTTTTTTTAATATGTAAAGCATGGTTATTTCTCACTGGTTACCAATCCATTCAGGGACAGTGGGTATTTCAGAATAGAACCAGTCTGTTAAACCATTTTCCAATTTGAGATCATTTCTTAATCAGTGACAGTGGAAAATTGTTTCATAGAAAATGGTATCAAATGATGCCTTTGAATATACTTCACAGAATACCTAAAAACAAATGAATGCTTTATTGAGTATATTTAATATACTGAAAAGTTCTTAAATATGTACATGAGCCACTATGATTGTATGGAATATTAGGTTTGAAGAGCGAAGGACTTATTTTTTACTGTGTAGCTGCTTCTTAAAAGATCCTGGCAGTATTGAAAAACTGAGACATAAAAAGAGGTATAGGTGTTCTTAGATGACCTGAACACTGCCTGTGAAAATAGGTTTATATTTGTTTGTTTGTGTCTGTTTTGCTAGTTTTCAAAACTTCATAAATGAAGATTTTGTGTATGTCCATGTTGTATCCTTTTTACCNAAAATATCAAATTAATTCAATTTCTCTATTGTGTTATTTAGCAGCTCTGTTTGCTTACTGGTTTTATTGATCTGGAATGTCTATCCATTGATGTTAGTGGGGTGTTAAAGTCTCCTACTTTTATTGTATTTCTGTCAATTTTTTTTCTTTACGTCTGTTAATACTTTTCTTTAATTGAGATATTCCTATAATAGGTGCATATATATTAATGAATATGACATCTTCTTTTTGCATTGATCCTTTTTATTGTTTAAAATACCTTGCTTTTGGCTGTGCTAGGTCTCCGTTGCTGCATATGGGCTTTTCTCTAGCTGCAGCAAGTGGGATTACTCTTTGCTGCAGTACTCAGGCTTCTCATGGTGGGGGCTTCTCCTGTTGCAAGCCTGGGCTCTAGGCACATGGCTTCAACATTTGTGAGACATGAGCTTACTAGCTGCAGTTCTTGGGCTCTAGAGCACAGGCTCAATAGTTGTGGCACCTGGGTTTAGTTGTCCCATGACATGGGGGATCTTCCCAGATCAGGAATCAAGTTCCTGTCTCCTGCATTGGCAGGTGGATTCTTTACCACAGAACCACCAGGCAAGCCCCCAGTAGTCATTATGTAGTGTCCTTGTTTAGCTTTCTTTATGGCCTTTGTTTNGGGGATCTTCCCAGATCAGGAATCAAGTTCCTGTCTCCTGCATTGGCAGGTGGATTCTTTACCACAGAACCACCAGGCAAGCCCCCAGTAGTCATTATGTAGTGTCCTTGTTTAGCTTTCTTTATGGCCTTTGTTTTAAAGTCTGTATTGACTGATCTGAGTTTTGCTACCCCCATTCTTGTCATTTCAATTTTCATGAACTTTCTTTTCCCATCACTTCACTTTCACTCTCTGTGCATCATTTGTCCTAAATTGAGTCATTTTTTGGCAGCATACTATAAGCTATTGTTTTTATATCCAGTCTGCCACTTTCTGTCTTTTGATTGGAGCATTTAGTACATTGACATTTAAGGTAATTACTAATGCATATGTATTTAGTGCTATTTTAAGGTATGTTTTCCAGTAGATTTTGTTTTTCTTGTTACTTTCTTTTTCCTCTTTGTGGTTTGGTGTTTTCCTTTTCTATTCTCTGTTTCCTCTTTTTGTTTTTGTTAATCTGTTGTATGTTTTTGATTTCTGGTTTCTGTGTTTTTCAATTATGCTAACTTATTACTATATATACATTTACACTGGTAGTTATATTGGTTCAAACACAGAGTAAAAAATATATATTTTCTTGCTTCCCTCCCCCATATTTCATATTTGATGTTCTCTTTTNTTTGTTTTTGTTAATCTGTTGTATGTTTTTGATTTCTGGTTCCTGTGTTTTTCAATTATGCTAACTTATTACTATGTATACATTTACACTGGTAGTTATATTGGTTCAAGCACAGAGTAAAAAAAATATATTTTCTTGCTTCCCTCCCCCATATTTCATATTTGATGTTCTCTTTTCCATCTAAATGTTTATCATTTTGCTGTTCATTGTAGTTATTGATTTTACAGTGTTTTAAATTTTAAAAAAATTGTGTACTGGTGTAAGTGATTTACTTTTTAATTATGATTTTCTCTTTTCAATATAGTATTGCTCCTTTTCTATTTAGAAAGACTTTTCACTGTTTCTTTTACAATAGGCTTAATATTGCTGTATTCTTTTTGGTTTTTGTTTGATAGAAATTTTTTTCTCTCACCTTCTATTCTACATGGCAATATTGCTAAGTAGATTATTCTAGGTTGCAGGGATTTTTTTCCCTGTTAGGACTTTGAATATATTCTGCCACTCCCTCTGGCCTGCAGCATTTCTGTTAAGAAATCATCTGATAACCTTATGGAGGTTCCCTTGTTTTAATAAGTAACTCTTTGTTTTTTCTCTTGCTGCCTTAAGTATCATCTCTTTAACATTTACCGTTTTGATTATATCCTGGGGCATGGTGGTAAGAATGGCCCAGTGGTAAAGAATCCGCTGGCAGTGCAGACTTAGGTTTGATCCCTGGGTTAGGAAGGTACCCTAGAGAGGAAATGGCAATCCACTCCAATATTTTTGCTTGGGAAATCCCATGGACAGAGGAGCCTGGCAGTTTAAAAAGTCAGAACAACTTAGTGATTAAACCACCACCACCACCAGACAATAAATATCTACTAACAGATATTTAATTTAGGGCTTCTCTGGTGGCTCAGATGGTAAAGAATCTGCCTGCAATGCAAGAGACCTGGGTTCAATCCCTGGGTCAGGAAGATCCCCTGGACAAGGGAATGGCACCCCAGTCCAATATTCTTGCCTGAAGAATTCCATGGACAGAGGAGCCTGGTGGGCTGCGGTCCATGGGGTTGCAAATGCTGAGCACAACTGAATGGCTAACATACACATTTTGATTTTAATATGTCTTAATGTATTTGGATTTCTTTTATATGGAATGCTCAGTACTTCCTCCACCCAGATATCTGTTTCCTTTCTTGACTTTAGGAAGTTTTCAGCTATAATTTTTTTCAAATATATTTTTGATCCCCTGTTCTGCTTCTTCTCTTTCTGGGATTCCTACTATGTGTATTGGGACTTATCCCATAAGTCTCATATATCACTTTCATTTTTTTTCACTTATTTTTCTATCTGCTGTTCTGATTATGTGATTTTTTTGTTATTCTTTCATACTGATCTCTTATTCTTATGCATCATCCAGTTTACTATTTATCTCCTTTAGCTGAGGTTTTGTCTCTGCAAATGAGTTTCTTAATTTTAATTGACACCTCTATATTTTCTACTTCTTGTTCTTGTTCTTCTTCTTTTTTTTTTTTTACAGTGATCTACATTTCTATTGATAGCCTTTCTTAATTGCTTCAGTGTTTTTATTACCTCCTTTTTGAACTTGGGGATCTTGTAACTTTCAGATATTCTTTAGGGGAACTCTCTTAATTGTTGAGTTGGGAGTAGTTCTTCTGCTTCTTCATTTTACTTATCTTTATTTAGCTGTGAGTTTAGGAAAAACAGTTTTCCACTGTGTTCTTGAAGAGTTTGTTTATGTGTAGCTTCCGTGAATCTAATGTTTTTGGTTCTAGGGCTTTTTTTTCAGTGTGTATGTTGAAATGTTGTCTGCCCTGAATGTTGTTTGGGGCCTCCTCTTTGCTCTTTGTTATCACAGCTCTGTCAGGGGTAGGATCTGCTCCCCAGTTTCTGGTGTAGATACCCCAAGATCTGTTTCTGAACTGTGGTTTGAGGTAAATGGCACTGGAGTGCTCCTGCTGGGAGAGGAGGTTGTAAGCATTGCTCCACAGAAGCCATCCGCTGGGAAGTGTGCTCTGTGGTACCGCCTGTCACCAAGTGTGTGGGCTATAACGTATACTGTTTCTGGCACTGGCCTTGGCCCTGCCTCGGCCATGGGAATTCAGGCGATCAGCCTGGTTATGCCTTAGGCATTGTGGTCAGAAAGCCACTAGTACATACCCTTTGGTGCAGATCAGGCACTGAGACTTCTGGAGTCACACAGCTGGGCCTACTAGGGGAACTACTGAGTCAGCCTGGACCCTCGCCTCACCTCGTTGTGCATCAGCTCACAGAGCCTGCAGCTGGACCCTTTCTAGCCGTGGGATCATCAGTATTCTGCGCTGAGGTTCCGCAGGCACTGAGTCTACAATGCCACGTGCTGTGTGCAAATCCATGGATCTCACAGAGGCTGTGACACTCAAATTTTGGTACTGCTTCTGAAGTTGCAGGGCCCCTGTGGATTGGCTCAGTTTCCAGCCCTGCCTCCACATGTAGGCCACTCAAAGGCACTTATGCCCTCCTGGGCCTGATAGAGGTAGAGGAACAACTGCTATGAACATGTTGAAAGTGAACCTGCTACTGTGAGATCCAGGCCTCCCCTCAGGCATGCACTCTAACAGCGGGTGTTCAGTGGCCAAACCACGCTTCTTCCTGTACACACCCCAGGTTGCGGCAGAAAGCACATTCCAGCCCCTTTAGACCATCTCTATGCAGCCGATCCTAGTCTCCCCCCCAGGTCTGTCCTGTGGAGCTTGAGTTTTAGCACCCAGCCCCTACAGGTCCCAGCAGACGCGTGCCTTGGCCTGGAGAGTGTACCAAGGTGGCAGGGACCCTCTGTGCTGGTTTTCCTCTGTTCTGCTCTTGGCCTGGAGAATGTAGCAAGGTGGTAGGGACCTTCTGTGCTGCTTTTTCTCTGTTCTGCCTGCTGCAGACTGGCTGGTGCACTCTCCTTTGAGTCTAAAGTTCCCTTTCTGTCCTGACTTATCTCTCCACTGGTGAAGGGGCTTCTCAGGGTCAGGGAGCCTTTCCTGTTTCACAACTCCATCCCAGGACTACAGGTCCTATCCTGATTCCTTTTTTCTTCTTTCAACCTACAGGTTACATGGTGATCTTTCTTCAGATTTTGGTATTATGAGATTTATTTTGTCCCTGTTCAGCAGGTATTCTGTGAGAATTGTTCCTCATGTAGATATATTTTTTGATGTCTTTGTGGGAGAAGGTGAACTCCATACTTTTCTATTTTGCCATTGTGATCTGGTTCCCCAGATGAAAGTTATGTTCAAGTAGTTTAATAAAGCTCTGGTGAGCAGTTGCTTTTTACTTTTTTCAAATATATAAATCCCACTAAATGATTTTATGCCTGGAAGTATTACAAATAAATTTGGGTGGGGGAGAACTAGTTTTTTTGATTAACTTTACATTTTATATAATGAGACTGTATCAAGCATGAAATTTACACATTGTTTGATATTTACAGTTCATAAATTGTCATGGCATCTGTTAAAAATAATCCTCTAACTGGAATTCAAACTTCCACTAGTTCTAAATGTGAAGGGATGTTGAGCATTTTTTCATGTGCCTACCTGGCCATCTGTATCTGTTTTGGGGAAATGTCTGTTAAGACCTTCTGTCCATTTTTTGATTTGGTGTTTGTTTTATAGATATTGAGCTGTATAAGCTATTTGTGTGATTTGGAAGCTAATCCCTTGCTGGTCATATAGTTTCCAAATGTTTTTTTCCATTCCATATGCTATTGCTTTGTTTTCTTCATGGTTTTTTTTTTTTTTGCTGTGCAAGCATTTTTAAGTTCTCGCAGGTCCTGTTTATTTTTGGTTCTTTTTCTTATTAGTCTAGCAGATAGATAAAAAAACTATTACTGTGATTTATGTAAAAGTGTTCTGCCTGTACTTTCCTCTAAGAGTTTTATAGTATCCATTCTTACATTTAATTTTTAATACATTTTGAGTTTTTATTTTAATATCATGTTAAATAATGTCCTGATTTCATTCTTTTGCTTGTAGCTATCCTTTTGCTGTTGTTTTCCTAGTGCCACTTATTGAAGAGACTGTCTGTTGTATATTCTTGCCTCCTTTTTCATAGATTGATAGATCATATGTGTTTGAGTTTATTTCTTGGCTTTCTATCCTGTTTCACTGATCTATATATCTCTGTTTATGCCAGTACTATACTGTGTGGATGATTGTAGCTTTGTAGTATAGTCTGAAGTCAAGGAGCATGATTCCTTCAGCTCTGTTCTTTCTCAAGAAGAGTATTTTGTGTTTCCTGTGTTTTCTTACAAGTTTAAAAAAAATTTTTTTGTTATAGTTCTGTGAAAAATGCCATTCATTGGTAATTTCTTAGAGAGTATATTGAATCTGTAATTGCCTGGGGTAGTGTGGACATTTTTAACAATATTGATTTTTCCAATCCAAGAACATGTTATATTTTTATATCTGTGTCATCTTCAATTTCTTTCATCAGCATCTTATAGTTTTCAAAGTACAGGTGTTTTGCCTCATTAAGTAGGTTTATTCCTAGGTATTTTATTCCTTTTGATGTGCTGGTGAATCAGACCTTTTTATTAATTTCTCTTTCTGGTTTTTCATTGTTAGTGTATATAAATACAGCAATATTAATTCTGTATCCTGTGACTTTACCTAAATTATTTATGTGTTCCAGTAGTTTTCTTGTAGCATCTTTAGGGTTTTCTTTGTATAGTATCATTTTACCTGTAAACAGTGACATTTTTACTTCTTTTCCAGCGTGGATTCCTTTTATTTCTTTTTCTCCACTGGTTTCTGTGACTAGGACCTCTAAAACTGTGTACAGTAAAAGTGGCAAGAGTGGGCATGTTTGTTTTGCTCCTGATCTGAGAGGGAGTGCTTTCAGTTCTTTGCTGTTGAGTATGATGTCACTTGTTAGTTTGTCATATGACCTTTATTATGTTAAGGTGTGTTCCCTCTCTGTCCATTTTCTGGAGATTCTTTTTTTCTTTTTTAATCATAAATGGATGTTAAGTTTTAACAGAAGCTTCTTCTGCATCTATTGAGATGATCACACAGTTTTTATTCTTTAGTTTGCTAATGTGATGTTTCAACTGATTGATTTGCAGATACTGAAATATCCTTGCATTCCTGAAATAAATCTCTGTTGATCTTGGTGTTGATTTTTCTAATGTATTGTTGGATTCAGTTTGCTAGTATTTTTGATAACTTTTGCATCTGTCATCATCAATGATACTGGGCTGTAAGTTTTATATGTATGTTTTAAATATATCTTTGTCTGCTTTTGGTGTCAGAGTGATGCTGGCCTATAGAATGCTTTTTAAGTATTTCTTCCACTGTGGTTTTTTGTAGTAGTTTCAGAAAGGTACATATTAACTCTTATGTAAAGATTTGGCAGGATTCCTCTTGAAATCATTTGGTTCTGAAATTCTTTTTGTTGGAAGTTTTTAAATTATCGATTCAATTTTAGTATTGGTAATTGTTCTGTTCATTCTTCTTTGTTTAGTTTTGGGAGATTGGCTCTTAGAATTTCCTCTAGGTTGTCCATTTTATTGGCACTGTAGTTGTTCATGGTAGTCTTTTATGATCCTTTGTATTTACATGGTTTTGATTTTGTCTTCTTTTTCACTTTTGATTTTATTGGTTTGGGCCCTTTCCCTTGTTTGGTTGATGAGTCTTGCTAATGGTATATCATTTTAGTTTTATCTTCTCAAAGAACCAGCTTTTAGATTCATTGATCTTTTCTATTTTTTTTAGCCTCTATTTCATCTATTTCTGTTCAAATATTTATGCTTTGTTTCCTTCTACTAATTTTGGGCTTTGCTCTTCTTTCTCTAGGTGTTTTGGGTATAAATTTAGGTTGGTTGTTTGAGATTTTTCTAGTTTCCTGAAGTAATCATGTATCACAATTAAATTCCCATGTGGAGCTGCTTCTCTTGCATCCCATAGGTTGTGGATTGCCATGTTTTCATTTTCATTTGTCTGTGGGTATTTTTTGTCTCCTCCAGTGATTCATTTGTTGTTTAGTGGTGTATTCTTTAGTCTCCATGTGTTTGTGCTTTTTGCAGTGTTTTTCTTGTATTTGATTGTTGATTTCATAGCATTGTTGTTAGAAAAGATGTTTGATATGACATCACTTTGCTTAAATTTCCTGAGGCTTGCTTTGTGGCCTAGCACATAATGTGTCTTGAAGACTGTTCCATGTGCACTTGAAAAGAATGTGTTTTCTCTTGTTTTTGGATGAAGTACTCTGTGTGCATGTTTAGTCGCTCAGTCTGTCCACTGAGGCGAATGGGCTGTTAAAGTCCCCATTATTACTGTGTTTTTGTAAGTTTCTCCTTTTATGTCTGTTAATGTTTGCCTCATATATTGAGGAGCTCCTGTGTTGAGTGCATATATATTTACAATTGCCATATCTTTTTCTTGGATTGGTTCCCTTGATCATATGTAGTGTCCTTTCTCTTTTGTAATAGTTTTTATTTTCAAGGCTATTTTGTCTCATGTAAGTATTGCTGCTCCGGCATTTTTTTTTTTCATATGTTCAGAATATCTTTTTCCATCCTCTCACCTTCAATGACACTTTCTAAAGACACTGTATGTGTCTTTAGATCTATAGTGAGTTCCTTGTAGGCAGCATATATTTGGGTCTTGCTTTTTCTTTTTTAATACATTCTGAAAGTCTATGTCTTTTGTTTGGAGCATTTAGTATGTTTCAATTTAAGGTAATTATTGATATATATTTTTTAATTGCCATTTTGTTAATTGTTTTTAAAAGTTTTGTTCTTCTTTTATTCTTTTATGAGTTTTTAGTGTTATGTGGATTCTTTTTTGTATGTATCTACTATAGATTTTAGATTTGTTGTTACCTTGAGGTTTTTGAATAGCAGACGATACAGCAGACTATAATAGCAGACTAAAATATACAGTCCGTTATACAAAATATATATATACACATACATACATATGTATATAAACACACACAAACATATATATTTATATATGTATGTACATATATGTATAAATATGTATCAGTTCAGTTTAGTCGCTCAGTCGTGTCTGACTCTTTGCGACCCATGGCCTCCAGCATGCCAGGGCTCCCTGTCCATCACCAACTCCTGGAGTCTACCCAAACTCATGTCCATTGAGTCAGTGATACCATCTAACCATCTCATCCTCTGTCATCCCCTTCTCCACCTAGCCTCAATATTTTCCAGCATCAGGGTCTTTTCAAATGAGTCAACTCTTCACATCAGGTGGCCAAGGTATTGGAGTTTCAGCTTCAACATCAGTCCTTCCAATGAACACCCAGGACTGAGCTCCTTTAGGATGAAAAGGGTGTATTCTCCTTGCAGTCCAAGGGACTCTCAAGAGTCTTCTCCAACACCACAGTTCAAAAGCAACAATTCTTCAGCATTCAGCTTCTTTGTAGTCCAACTCTAACATCCATACATGCCCACTGGAAAAATCATAGCCTTGACTAGATGGACCTTTGTTGGCAAAGTAATGTCACTGCTTTTTAAAATGCTGTCTATGTTGGTCATAGCTTTCCTTCCAAGGAGTAAGCATCTTTTAATTTCACGGTTGCAGTCACCATCTGCAGTGATTTTGGAGCCCCGCAAAATAAAGTATGACACTGTTTCCACTGTTTCTCCATTTATTTCCCATGAGGTGATGGGACCGGATGCCATAATCTTTGTTTTCTGAATGTTGAGCTCTAAGCCAACTTTTTCACTCTCCTCTTTCACTTTCATCAAGAGGCTTTTTAGTTCCTCTTCACTTTCTGCCATAAATGTGGTGTCATCTGCATATATGAGGTTATTGATATTTCTCCTGGCGATCTTGATTCTAGCTTGTGCTTCTTCCACCCAGAGTTTCTCATGATGTACCCTGCATGTAAGTTAAATAAGTAGGGTGACAATATACAGCCTTGACGTACTCCTTTTCCTATTTGGAACTAGTCTGTTGTTTCATGTCCAATTCTAACTGGTGCTTCCTGACCTGCATACAGATTTCTCAAGAGACAGGTTAGGTGGTCTGGTATTCTCATCTTTTTCAGAATTTTCCACAGTTTATTGTAATCCACACAGTCAAAGGCTTTGGCATAGTCAATAGAGCAGAAATAGATGGTTTTCTGGAACTCTCTTGCTTTTTTGAAGGTCCAGGGGATGTTGGCGATTTGACCTCTGGTTCCTCTGCCTTTTCTAAAACCAGCTTGAACATCTGGAATTTCATGGTTCATGTACTGCTGAAGCCTGCCTTGGAGAATTTTGAGCATTACTTTACTAGCATGTGAGATGAGTGCAATTGTGTGGTAGTTAGAGCATTCTTTGGCATTGCCTTTCTTTGGGATTGGAATGAAAACTGACCTTTTCCAGTCCCATGCCCACTGCTGAATTTTCCATGTATATATTCATATGTGTGTGTGTTGTTCAGTTGCTAAATTCTGTTTGTCTTTTTTGTAACTCCTTGGACTATAACCTGCTAGGATCCTCCTGTCTGTGGAATTNTCTTTAGATCTATAGTGAGTTCCTTGTAGGCAGCATATATTTGGGTCTTGCTTTTTCTTTTTTAATACATTCTGAAAGTCTATGTCTTTTGTTTGGAGCATTTAGTATGTTTCAATTTAAGGTAATTATTGATATATATTTTTTAATTGCCATTTTGTTAATTGTTTTTAAAAGTTTTGTTCTTCTTTTATTCTTTTATGAGTTTTTAGTGTTATGTGGATTCTTTTTTGTATGTATCTACTATAGATTTTAGATTTGTTGTTACCTTGAGGTTTTTGAATAGCAGACGATACAGCAGACTATAATAGCAGACTAAAATATACAGTCCGTTATACAAAATATATATATACACATACATACATATGTATATAAACACACACAAACATATATATTTATATATGTATGTACATATATGTATAAATATGTATCAGTTCAGTTTAGTCGCTCAGTCGTGTCTGACTCTTTGCGACCCATGGCCTCCAGCATGCCAGGGCTCCCTGTCCATCACCAACTCCTGGAGTCTACCCAAACTCATGTCCATTGAGTCAGTGATACCATCTAACCATCTCATCCTCTGTCATCCCCTTCTCCACCTAGCCTCAATATTTTCCAGCATCAGGGTCTTTTCAAATGAGTCAACTCTTCACATCAGGTGGCCAAGGTATTGGAGTTTCAGCTTCAACATCAGTCCTTCCAATGAACACCCAGGACTGAGCTCCTTTAGGATGAAAAGGGTGTATTCTCCTTGCAGTCCAAGGGACTCTCAAGAGTCTTCTCCAACACCACAGTTCAAAAGCAACAATTCTTCAGCATTCAGCTTCTTTGTAGTCCAACTCTAACATCCATACATGCCCACTGGAAAAATCATAGCCTTGACTAGATGGACCTTTGTTGGCAAAGTAATGTCACTGCTTTTTAAAATGCTGTCTATGTTGGTCATAGCTTTCCTTCCAAGGAGTAAGCATCTTTTAATTTCACGGTTGCAGTCACCATCTGCAGTGATTTTGGAGCCCCGCAAAATAAAGTATGACACTGTTTCCACTGTTTCTCCATTTATTTCCCATGAGGTGATGGGACCGGATGCCATAATCTTTGTTTTCTGAATGTTGAGCTCTAAGCCAACTTTTTCACTCTCCTCTTTCACTTTCATCAAGAGGCTTTTTAGTTCCTCTTCACTTTCTGCCATAAATGTGGTGTCATCTGCATATATGAGGTTATTGATATTTCTCCTGGCGATCTTGATTCTAGCTTGTGCTTCTTCCACCCAGAGTTTCTCATGATGTACCCTGCATGTAAGTTAAATAAGTAGGGTGACAATATACAGCCTTGACGTACTCCTTTTCCTATTTGGAACTAGTCTGTTGTTTCATGTCCAATTCTAACTGGTGCTTCCTGACCTGCATACAGATTTCTCAAGAGACAGGTTAGGTGGTCTGGTATTCTCATCTTTTTCAGAATTTTCCACAGTTTATTGTAATCCACACAGTCAAAGGCTTTGGCATAGTCAATAGAGCAGAAATAGATGGTTTTCTGGAACTCTCTTGCTTTTTTGAAGGTCCAGGGGATGTTGGCGATTTGACCTCTGGTTCCTCTGCCTTTTCTAAAACCAGCTTGAACATCTGGAATTTCATGGTTCATGTACTGCTGAAGCCTGCCTTGGAGAATTTTGAGCATTACTTTACTAGCATGTGAGATGAGTGCAATTGTGTGGTAGTTAGAGCATTCTTTGGCATTGCCTTTCTTTGGGATTGGAATGAAAACTGACCTTTTCCAGTCCCATGCCCACTGCTGAATTTTCCATGTATATATTCATATGTGTGTGTGTTGTTCAGTTGCTAAATTCTGTTTGTCTTTTTTGTAACTCCTTGGACTATAACCTGCTAGGATCCTCCTGTCTGTGGAATTTCCCAGCCAAGAATGCTGGAGTGGGTTGCCATTTACTTCTTCAGGGAGTCTTTCTTACCCAGGGATTGAGCTCATGTCGTGGGTAGTGGCAGGCAAGTTCTTCACCACTGAGCTACCAGGGAATATGAATATATATATATAAATTTTTAATTACACATGCATTTTAAAACTCTGCATTTGTGCTCTTCTCCCTCTATGACTACAAAAAAGTGTTTGACAGTTTATTTTACCTGTAATTGTTCTATGTACCCCTTAACTGCTTGTTGTTGATATAGATGATTTTACTGCTTTAGTCTTTTAAAGTCCCTATCTTCCTCCTGTGTGGATGGTTTGTGACCTTTGTATTTGCCTTTACTGGTGAGCTTTTCTATTTCTTGCCCTATGCATCCATTCTCCTCCCAAGTTTTTGATCCTCTTTATGATCACTATCCTGATTTCTTTCTTGGATATTTTGCCTGTCTCCACTTTGCTTTGTTCTTCTGGGGCACTAATTTATTCCTTACTCTGGAACATGTTCCTCTTCCACCTCATTTTGTTGAAACTGCTATTTGTATTTTTCTGTATGTGGTAGGTTAGTTACATTTCTCGATCTTGGAGAACTCTATCTCTATAGCAGGAATCCCATGTGCCCCAGCAGTACATTCCTCTCTCCTCACCCAAGCTGTATGCTCTAAGGCTTCCCCCTAAGAGGGCTCTGTGGGTCTTTCTGTTATGGTGGATGACTATGTGGGAAGTCCTGTAGTTTGCCCTTAGTCTTGTTGGTTACCAGGTCCTGTACGGATGCTGCTGGTTGCTATTAAAGGAAGTCTGGTCAGGAGGCACTGATTATGGAACCCTAGTGGGTCCTGGGGCTAATGCTGGCTCCCTGCTGAGTGGAGTCAGGGTCTTGAGGACGCTGGGTCTGTTGTCCATCCAGTGACAGGTGAAGCCAGATCCTAAGCTCAGACTTGATTATACTCACAGGTGGTACTGGTTCCTGGAGTCTGGATGTAGGGTACAGGAATTCTAGATTTCATTTTAGATTGTTGGTGTTAGGAGGCTGACACAGTTGGATATTGGGTCCATGGTTTCCCAAAGGTTGAGTTGGCCTGTTAGTGTGCAAGACCAGGGCCCAGCTGCTTCCAGGATAGGGTCTAGAGTCTTCTTGCACCTGGCTTCTGCCCCCTGCTGGGTGAGGCTGGTTTAGCAGCTTTTGGAGGCTTCCTGGTGGGAGGAGCTGGTACCAGCTCCGTTGTTGGTGGAGCTGAGTCTAGGCTGTCTTGTGGCCCTTAGGCCCTGTTTATTGATGGTTATACTGGATCCCTGCCCAGTTGTTTAGCCTGAAATGTCCTAGCACTGGTGCATGCAGGCTTTGGGGCAATTCCAGATAATCTCCAGCAGCAGCAGTGTTCACCAGATTAAATATTACCCAGAATGTCTGCCACCAATCTTTATATCCCCAGGCTAAGCCACAGCCTCCCCTTTATCCATCCAGCAGACTAAGTACACAGGTAGGTATGGCCCAGGCACCTACTATCAAATTACTGCTTTTACCTTGGGTCTCACTACATGTGAAAATTTGTGTGCAACCTTTAAGAAAGAAACCTGTATTTCCCCCAGTCCTGTGGGGCTCCTGTACTTATGCCCCACTGTCATTTGAAGCCAAATGCTTTGAAGCCTCATCTTCCTGGTGTTGAACACCGCCCTAGACTGAGGAGCCTAAAATGGGGCTCAGAACTTTCATTCCTACGGGGGAATCTCTGCAATAGAATTATTCTCTAGTCTGTGGGTCAGAGACCTGGGGTGGGGGTGGGGTATATGATTTGGTATATGGCAAGTCTACCTCTAACTGTTACTTCCTGACCTGCATATAGGTTTCTCAAGAGGAAGGTCAGGTGCTCAGGTATTCCCCTCTCTTTCAGAATTTTCCACAGTTTATTGTGATCCACACAGTCAAAGGCTTTGGCATAGTCAAAAAAAGCAGAAATAGATGTTTTTCTGGAACTCTCTTGCTTTTTCAAACGAACTGGACATGGAACAACACACTGGTTCCAAATAGGAAAAGGAGTACGTCAAGGCTGTATATTGTCACCCTGCTTATTTAGCTTATAAGCAGAGTACATCATGAGAAATACTGGGCTGGAAGAAGCACAAGCTGGAATCAAGATTGCCGGGAGAAATATCAATAACCTCAGATATGCAGATGGCACCACCCTATGACAGAAAGTGAAGAGGAACTAAAAAGCCTCTTGATGAAAGTGAAAGAGGAGAGTGAAAAAGTTGGCTTAAAGCTCAACGTTCAGAAAATGAAGATCATGGCATCTGGTTCCATCACTTTATGGGAAATAGACGGGGAAACAGTGGTAATGGTGTCAGACTTTATTTTGGGGGGCTCCAAAATCACTGCAGATGGTGATTGAAGCCATGAAGTTAAAAGACGCTTACTCCTTGGAAGAAAAGTTATGAGCAACCTAGATAGCATACTCAAAAGCAGAGACATTACTTTGCTAACTAAGGTCCATCTAGTCAAGGCTATGGTTTTTCCAGTGGTCATGTAAGGATGTGAGAGTTTGACTGTGAAGAAGGCTGAGTGCTGAAGAATCAATGCTTTTGAACTGTGGTGTTGGAGAAGACTCTTGAGAGTCCCTTGGACTACAAAGAGATACAACCAGTCCATTCTGAAGGGGATCAGCCCTGGGATTTCTTTGGAAGGAATGATGAAACTCCCGTACTTTGGCCACTTCATGAGAAGAGTTGACTCATTGGAAAAGACTCTTATGCTGGGAGGGATTGGGGGCAGGAGGAGAAGGGGATGATAGAGGATGAGGTGGCTGGATAGCATCACTGACTCGATGGATGTGNTGAAACTCCCGTACTTTGGCCACTTCATGCGAAGAGTTGACTCATTGGAAAAGACTCTTATGCTGGGAGGGATTGGGGGCAGGAGGTGAAGGGGATGATAGAGGATGAGGTGGCTAGATAGCATCACTGACTCGATGGATGTGAGTCTGAGTGAACTCCGGGAGTTGGCGATGGACGGGGAGGCCTGGCATGCTGTAATTCATGGGGTCGCAAAGAGTAGGACACGACTGAGCGACTGAACTGAACTGAAGTCTCCCTCTCCTGCCTGTCTCACTCTGGTTCCTTCTTGGTGTCTTTAGTTGTAGAAGATCTTTTTGTTAGGTTTCAGTGGTTTGCATTAATGGTTGTTCTGCAGACTGTTATGATTTTGTTGTACGTGTGAGAGGAGCTACCTCAGGGTCTTTTTAGTCTGCTCTTCCCATTGTTTTAAAAACGTAGCTTATCATTAAACATTTATTTCAAATGAATAATAGAAGGCAACTCCATTTATCTGAAACAAAAACTAAGTAGAAGTAACTTTTCTTTTCATAGAATAATCNAAGATTTTATTGTTGAAAAACCAATCATTTAAAGCCTAGAAATAGTCCTAAGAACATAGAGCAAATGAAGAAACATTCACGAGAAAAAGCTCGGTATGAGCAGTGAGAATCGGTAGTATTTGAATCAAGACCCACTTCCTTCTCCCCCAGCCACCCGAGCCTGATGAAAGCACCACAGCAAAGCCCTGCAGCCAGGAACACAGGGCTCACCATCGCCACTCCCCTTCAAGGAAATATCCAAGAGTACTTCTGGAAAGCACAGTCAACCCTGGGGNTCCCCCAGCCACCCGAGCCTGATGAAAGCACCACAGCAAAGCCCTGCAGCCAGGAACACAGGGCTCACCATCGCCACTCCCCTTCAAGGAAATATCCAAGAGTACTTCTGGAAAGCACAGTCAACCCTGGGGTGCACAAAGTCTGATTACATGGACTAGCCTTTACTCATTCAGGAGCAATCTGAGCAGGATATGGGGCTCACTTGAAAGCATTCTCCAAGCAACAGACCCATCAACCTGGGGAACACAACTCAGTGGCACAAAGGGCTCAAACTGAACTTCTGACCAGAACCCAGGTATAAAAATAAAACGTACCAACTACCAGGATTCTGGACAAGTACGAATCACCAATGCTCTACCCTCCCAAGACTGATTAGAGAGGTAACCACCAAGTTTTAGGCTGAATTCAGGTCAAAAA
The DNA here is from genome assembly GCA_006410735.1 of Raphicerus campestris. Taxonomy (NCBI): domain Eukaryota; kingdom Metazoa; phylum Chordata; class Mammalia; order Artiodactyla; family Bovidae; genus Raphicerus; species Raphicerus campestris. The sequence continues at coordinate 38,555 of SJYW01043841.1, forward strand.
GAATGTAAACGTCCTGAACAGTGGTAGTAGCGTATACACTAATACCCAATATTAAAGGGTAAAACTCTTAAGGGCTGAGGGGACTTAAGCATAATCCGTGACCAATAAATGGTTTAAGCTGCTCACAACTGACCTCTAAGGAACCAAAACAAAAGAGTAAAGCAAAGAAAAAACATCTGAGCAGGGATATCAGAGGCTGCAGAATAAACAGACCTCACAGAATTTGTCACTTAAGAAATTTAAATTTTAACCAGTTAAATAGCAACAATAACCTTCCATCCCTCCTGTAGGGGATATGTATCCACAGTTGCTATAATATATTATCTATAAGGTGCAGTTTTCAATATAAAGTTAAGAGACATGCAAAGAACATGAACATTTCCCATACACAGAAAAAAGGCAGTAAAATATAACTTTGAAGCACATAAACATGCTCAAAGAACTTAAGGAAACTGTGTTTCCTTAATAAATAAAAAGAAAAATCAGCAAACTAAATTCAGTAATATGTAAAAAGAATTATACATCAAGGCCAAGTAGAATTTATCCCAAAAATGTCTGGTTAGGTTAGGTTTCTTTTCTTTATTGATGTATAATTGATTTATAATATTGTATTACAATATTTGATTATAATATTGTATTGTATTAGTTGATTTACAATATTATATTTACAATATTGTATTGTACAGTATAGTAATTCAGTTATAATTTTATAGTTTATACTCTATTTATGTTATTAACTTATATTGAATATAATTCCCTGTCATTTACAGGAAATCCTTATTACTTAAACATAGTAGTTTGTACCTGCTAATCTCATACTTTCAGTTTGTCCCTCCACCCTTCCCTCTCCTCATTGGTAATTATAAATTTCTTTGTCTATAAATCTGTTTCTGTTTCTGCAAATATGTTCATTTCAATTATTTTTAGACTCCACATATAAGTGATATCACATAGTATTTGCCTTTGTCTGGTCTGACTTATTTCACTAATCCATGTGCTGCTAATGGCAACATTTGTTTTTATGGATGAATAATATTCCACTGTGTTTTGTGTGTGTGTGTGTGTATGTGTGTGTGTGTGTGTGTGTGTGAGAGAGAGAGAGAGAGAGAGAGAGAGAGAT
>SJYW01043841.1:52446-70675 GCA_006410735.1 Raphicerus campestris
GTTTACATTCTTTTTGACCTGAATTCAGCCTAAAACTTGGTGGTTACCTCTCTAATCAGTCTTGGGAGGGTAGAGCATTGGTGATTCGTACTTGTCCAGAATCCTGGTAGTTGGTACGTTTTATTTTTATACCTGGGTTCTGGTCAGAAGTTCAGTTTGAGCCCTTTGTGCCACTGAGTTGTGTTCCTCAGGTTGATGGGTCTGTTGCTTGGAGAATGCTTTCAAGTGAGCCCCATATCCTGCTCAGATTGCTCCTGAATGAGTAAAGGCTAGTCCATGTAATCAGACTTTGTGCACTCCAGGGTTGACTGTGCTTTCCAGAAGTACTCTTGGATATTGCCTTGTAGGGGAGTGGCGATGGTGAGCCCTGTGTTCCTGGCTTCAGGGCTTTGCTGTGGTGCTTTCATCAGGCTCGGTTGGCTGGGGGAGAAGGAAGTGGGTCTTGATTCAAATATTACCAATTCTCACTGCTCGTACCGAGCTTTTTCTCATGAATGTTTCTTCATTTGCTCTATGTTCTTAGGACTATTTCTAGGCTTTAAATGATTGGTTTTTCAACAATAAAATCTTTGTTTTGCTGGCAAGAGTATTTCAGAGCTCCTCACACTGATGTTCCAGAGAGCCTACCTCCTCTATAAGTCTTTGCTTATGCAAGTCAGGTGCTGAAATGTATTTGTAATGCATATGCACCCACATGTGTTGCCGACAAGTAGTAGAAGATCTGGCAGCCTCTGCACACTAATATTAGCAGAATAGAAAACAGGGCATGGCTGGCTAAGTGCAGACTTTAATCTTTTCTTGAGCAGTTATTTATATTGATACACTTCTGTCACTCTTCTGCATTAGACACCTTATTAAGTTCCTACCAGTCAAAATATTAAATATCTAAATGTTGTTGTTCTATGTTCTTAGTCTGTGTCCAGATTATTTGCCAATCTGGCCCTTACTCTCCTATTAAAATCCTACTTATTATTCAGGTTGATATACTACCCTGCCCACAATTCATTTCCTGATCACACTTCTGTATTCCACATGCCTTTTCATATGGCTGTATGTCATACATGGTTCAGTTAACATGATTTTTCCCCTGCTGAATTTTAGTGCCTCAAGAGCAGACATTATGTCCTAATCTTTTTCCCTTATCAATTTACACAGAAACTGTCACATAGTAGGAACTCACTGGAAGACTGTCACTCCTTAATGAATATATTTCACCATATTATGTGGCAACAAAAATCGTTCATTTAAGGCTATAGCTGTGGGCATTGATCATTAACTGTAATTAGGAATTTGTGCTCCATGAGGTACTTGGTGAAAATGGCCCTGAACATGTTGACTTACAGGGCATGAAATATATGCAACTGAGGATGGGGAAAGAATGATCTGAAATTCTGGCTCCCAGAAAAGGAAGTGCTAACAAGGCTAATGTTTTCTATGGGTCTGTTCTGCTCCACACAGCATATTAAGCATAAATTAACTTACTTAAAAAAATAGTAACCCTGAAACTTAGGTATTGTTTCATTTTATAGAAAGAGAATTTGAAACACAGGCTTTAATATCAAAAAACCAGTAGCTGCTGGAGTCAGGGCTCAAACCCAGGGCTGATCCAAAGCTTGATATTGCTGAATTTTAATTTTGGTCTTTGTAATAAAACCATTTTAATTAGCATATAACTGACAATGATCTTTAACTTCTGTTTTCCCTGTTTGGGAGCATCTTAGAAATCAGTGGCATACTGAACAGACTGCATTATTCTGTCTCCACCGATACTGTCTCGCCGATATGTCTCCGAATGATACATGGGTCAGGGATATGACTTATAACATCTACTGTATATAAGACTAGCAAGCCTGCTTGGCATTCCCTATGGAAGCAGCCTTTCAGACATCTTTTCAGTGGGAGACAGAGGACATTGCCAGCCAGCTAATAGGCAGACCTATCTTTGAGGAACTGTGCTGGATAACGATCCCAGAGCTGAAGCCATTTGTTCATACTTGCATGTTAACTGCAGCAGGTTAACTCTGAGTTTTCCCCTTCCCTCCCTCCAAAGAAACAGATAGATGGTGGCTGTTGGGATAATGCCTCCTCTTGTTCATTTTAGCTCCTCACTGCTGTGAAAAAGCAGTGTTACACAAGTGGGAGAGTATGTGTAAACACATTATAAAGACTCCCTGGTAATTGGAAATTTCTGATTTGGTTTCAGCAAATAACTGGAATTCAGCCTAATAGACCAGTGGTTTGAAACCAGCATGGTTTGTTTCTTAGTGCTGGATATCACATAAGCAGTACATCAGCATGGTCTTTTATTTTTTCTTTTTTAATAGATTTATTTTTAATTGAAGGATAATTGTTCTACAGAATTTTGTTGTTTTCTGTCAAACCTCAACACGAATCAGCCATAGGTGTACGTATATCCCCTCCCTTTTGAAACTCCCTCCCATCTCCCTCCCCATCCCACCCCTCTAGGTTGATACAGATCCCCTGTTTGAGTTTGCTGAGCCATACAGCAAATTCTCATTGACTATCTATTTTACATATGGTAATGTAAGTTTCCATGTTACTCTTTCCACACATCTCACCCTCTCCTCCCCTCTCCCTGTGTGCATAAGTCTATTCTCTATGTCTGTTTCTCCATTGTTGTCCTTCAAATAAATTCTTCAGTACCATTTTTCTAGATCTGTATTAAAATACATTAAAATGTGCATATGCATTAAAATATGATATTTATCTCTTTCTGACTTACTTCACTCTGCATAATGCATTTGTGTGGTCATTTTGACCCACCAAGTTTTTTTCTAAGACTTCTCAAGGGAGATTCCTTTTATATGTGGCTTCTTGTCATTCACAGGACCAATCAATCATGTCATATCACTGCTGCCAACAGAGTTTTCACAGCATGGGCCTTGGATCCAGGCAAACGTTCACCTTGTTATTAACATCATGATCTTAGTTAAGTTACTGATGCCCTTGAGGTTTTATGGTGCTTACCTGGTGGCTCAGACAGTAAAGAATCTGCCTGAAATGCAGGAGACACAGATTCAAGTTCTGGGTCAGGAAGATCCCCTAGAAAAGGGAATGGCATCACACTCCAGTATGATTGCCTGGAGAATTCCATGGACAGAGGAGTCTGGAGGGCTGCAGTCCATGGAGTCACACCTGCTGCTGCTAAGTCACTTCAGTTGTGTTCGACTCTGTGTGACCCCATAGACGGTAGCCCACCAGGCTTCCCCCATCCCTGGCATTCTCCAGCCAAGGACAGTGGAGTGGGTTGCCATTTCCTTCTCCAACTCATAAAAGTGAAAAGTGAAAGTGAAGATGCTCAGTTGTGTCCAACTCCCAGCGGAGCCACAGCCCACCAGGTTCCTCTGTTCATGGGATTCTCCCGGCGAGAGAACTGGAATGGGTTGCCATTGCCTTTTCCAAGAGATAGTCTAACATTACTAAGTGTCTAACACTTTCACTTTCTAGGCTTTAGTGTTCCCATTTGTGAAATGGGAACTGGTATTTTTGTAGTGATTAAACAAAATAATTAAGGTAAAAAAACAAACAAAAACACTTAGTTGCGGTGCTGTCTAAAATGCTATGTTGGAAAACTTCAGAAATAAGTCTGGAGGTCAGACTTGGGAGAGACTCCTGGTGGATTTATGATGTTTCTGTGGGCATAGGAAAGGGGATGGCGCACAATTAATGGTCTCATATTTCTTACCTTCACATCTTGCTATGTCATTGTCATTGGTTTCTTTAGCCCCAGTTTGGAGAATAATAATTTGTATTAGTTCCGTTCAGTCACTCAGTCATGTCCGACTCTTTGCGGCCCCATGAATCGCAGCACGCCAGGCTTCCCTGTCCATCACCAACTCCCGGAGTTCACTCATGATACAATTCTACCAATACAGGATGATTCTTTCCACAGAGGCTGGATTTAAATAATTATAATTTATGATGAAAGAAATGTAAAGTTATGTAGCAAGAGATTTCTGATATTTGAATCTATTTGTTCACGGGAATAAAATTCCCAGAGAAGCCTGAAATTATTTAGGAATTTTAACATAAGCTAATAAACTTGAAATCCACATCTCCAGAGTCTAAGGTAAATTAGGCTGTGGCAAAGAGAAACAGAGTATTGAGTCTGAATTAAAAGAGGTAGGGTTTGAGGGGACATTTTGTTACATTTTTATTTGATAGTAGCACACGTGCTATTTTTATCATTGCTGCAGTTACAATTATTTTTATTTCAGGCAGTTAGTAAGTCAGAAAGGAAGTGTCTTGGACACAGGATTAACAGAGTGTACTGAGAGGGAGAGAGAAAGGTAGAGAGATTAAGAGAAAGAGAGGGTGGTCCCAAGATGCTGGAGGAATAGGATGGGGAGACCACTTTCTCCTCCACAAATTCATCTAAAGATCCTTTGAATGCTGAGCAACTTCCACAAAACAACTTCTGAATGCTGGCAGAGGACACCAGGCACCCAGAAAGGCAGCCCTTTCTCTTTGAAAGGAGGTAGGACAAAATAAAAAGGACAAAGAGTGACACAAGAGATAGGGACAGAGACCTGTCCTGGGGAGGAAGTCGTGAAGGAGAAGTTTCCACAAAACCTCTCACAGGCAGGCAGGTCTGTAGGGAGTTTTAGAATATCAGAGGGCAATATAACCATGAGGGGGAAAAAAAAAACACCATAGACTAAACGCCTAATCTCAACTGCCAGCGGAGAATTAGCCCAGACCCTCACGTCTGGTCTGCCACCAGTGATCAGGGGCTGGGCAGGGAGGTGCAGGATGCATCCTCAGTTCTTAGTAAGGATTGGACCTGAATGCCCTATGGACAATCTGAGGGAACTAACATGAGATAGCAAGCCAAACTAAGGGATCACCAGAGAGGGAAAAAAAAAGAAAGTTTCTATGAAAGACTCCAACTTGCAGCCTGGCCCACTCACAGAACACAGGATTGAGCAAATGCCAAAGGAGAGCTGGCTGGCTGCATACGAGCCCCTTCCCCCCACCCACCCCTGGGGCAGAGAGGCAGACGTGTGATAGCCAGAGCTGGAAGGCAAGGGGCTGCTGCAATCTCAGCCCCAGAGATTGCATCTTCCACAACACTGTGAGCAGGCTCCAGTTGCTAACCACATCTCCCTGGGATCCTGGATGGTTGACATCCACCAGGAGGGCTGCAACCTGAGATCAGCTCCCCAGAGGAGACACACACGGCACACCTGAGATGATGCTCTCGTGGTGCACCCAGGAAACCAGTGTGGCCGGACCGGGAGGTGATTAAGATGCATGGCTCATCTGGGACAGTGTGCTCACCAAGCACCTGGTCACCTGAGCTGCTCGGACCTGGGAAGGGCACAAAACGCATGCCCAGCCAGGTCTGTGCCCTTGCAGAGTAACTGAGAACCTGAGTGGCTTAGACCTGGGAAGTGTACGAAACACAGGGCCCACTTCAGACAGTGCCCTTGCAGAGCACCCTGGAGCCTGAGGAGTGTAGACCCAGAAAGCACACACTGCCTTGAGCTGTGGTAAACCCAGTGTGGTAAACCCAGTGTGGTCCATACAATGTGAGCACTCCCCATATATGCCAGTTTTATTTGTTTGCAGCATCCCTCCCTCCCCACAACACAACTGAAGAAGTGAGCCTAAATAAGTGACCACCTTTGCCCCCTTGTGTCAGGATGAAAATTAGACACTTAAGAGACTTGCAAACAGAGGAAGCCAAAATAAAAAGAAGAGGGAACTGCTCTAGAAGTGACAGGTGCTTCAGATTAAAATCCTGTGGTTAACATTGACTGTGCATTGGAGGGGGCCTATAGACCTTGAGGAAAAGTACAAGCTGGAACAAGGAATTAACTGAAGCTGAACTGACCCCACATTGCCCACAACAGCTCCAGAGAAATTCCTAGATATATTTTTACTATGATCACTTTTAAATTTTTTTTAAACTTTAAGTTCTATATTACTCCTTTAATTTTCATTTTTATAACCTATTGCTTTACAAAAAAAGACCCTATTTTAAAAGAAATTTCATATAAATATATATCTTTTAATTTTTGTGATTTTGTTTCATATTTTTTATACTGATTTTTGAAAGCCTAGCCTCTATTCTAGATTTTTAATCTTTTCTTTTTGTTATTTGTTATTAATTTTGTACCTTTAAGGGTCTAACCTTCAGTATCCATTTTCACTTAGGGATGTGATTACTGGCTAGATTGTTCTCTCCCCTTTTGACGCCCTAGTCACCTCTATTTCGCTTCTCCACATTCTCTTCCCTATGTAGCTCTGTGAATCTCTCTGGGTGTCCCTCACTGTGGAGAATTGTTTAATCATTAACCTAGATGTTTTATCATCTCTGCTGTATTAATGGAGAAGTCTTGAGGCTACTGTAAGAGAAGGACTGAAAGCCAAAGGCAGGAGGCTTAACTCCAAAACTTGAGACCATCAGAGAACTCCTGATTCCAGGAAACATTAATTGACAAGAACTCATCCAAAAGTCTCCATATCTACACTGAAACCAAGCTCCACTCAAGAGCCAGTAAGTTCCAGTACAAGAAACACCATGCTAATTCTCCTGCAAAGCAGGAACACAGCCCTGAGCATTAAAAGTCGGGCTGCCCAAAGCCATGCCAAACCCATAGGCACCCTAAAACTCACTACTTGACATTTCATTGCACATTAGAGAGATTCTGCTCCACCCACCAGACCTCAGATACAAACTCTTCCAACTGGGAAACCTTGACAAGCCACTAATTCAACCCCACCCACAGAGAGCAAGCTCCACAATAGAGGAGCCACAAACTTCCAGCCTACAGAAAGGGCACCCTAAACACAGCAATGTAAACATAATGAAAAGGCAGAGAAATATTCAGCAGGTAAAAGAACATGATAGATGCACACCAAACCAAACAAAAGAGGAGGAGATAGGGACTCTGCCTGAAAAAAATTCAGAATAATTATAGTAAAGATTATCCAAAAATTTGAAAAAAAATGGAGTTACAGATAAATAGACTAGAGACAAGGATTGAGTAGATGCAAGAAATGTTTAATGAGAACCTAGAAGAAATAAAGAAGAGACAATCAGTAATGAATAACACAATAACTGAGATCAAAAGCACTCTGGAGGGAACCAACAGTAGAATAACTGAGGCAGAAAAGAGGGTAAGTGAGGTGGAAGATAGAATGATGGAAATAAATGAAGTGGAGAGGAAAAAAGAAAAAAAAAATTAAATGAGGACAACCTTGGAGACCTCTGAGACAATGCCCCAATATTCGAATCATAGGAATCCCAGAAGAAGACAAAAAGAAAGGGCATGAGAAAATACTTGAGGAGATAATAGTTGAAAGCGTCACTAAAATNAAAAAAGACCCTATTTTAAAAGAAATTTCATATAAATATATATCTTTTAATTTTTGTGATTTTGTTTCATATTTTTTATACTGATTTTTGAAAGCCTAGCCTCTATTCTAGATTTTTAATCTTTTCTTTTTGTTATTTGTTATTAATTTTGTACCTTTAAGGGTCTAACCTTCAGTATCCATTTTCACTTAGGGATGTGATTACTGGCTAGATTGTTCTCTCCCCTTTTGACGCCCTAGTCACCTCTATTTCGCTTCTCCACATTCTCTTCCCTATGTAGTTCTGTGAATCTCTCTGGGTGTCCCTCACTGTGGAGAATTGTTTAATCATTAACCTAGATGTTTTATCATCTCTGCTGTATTAATGGAGAAGTCTTGAGGCTACTGTAAGAGAAGGACTGAAAGCCAAAGGCAGGAGGCTTAACTCCAAAACTTGAGACCATCAGAGAACTCCTGATTCCAGGAAACATTAATTGACAAGAACTCATCCAAAAGTCTCCATATCTACACTGAAACCAAGCTCCACTCAAGAGCCAGTAAGTTCCAGTACAAGACACACCATGCTAATTCTTCTGCAAAGCAGGAACACAGCCCTGAGCATTAAAAGTCGGGCTGCCCAAAGCCATGCCAAACCCATAGGCACCCTAAAACTCACTACTTGACATTTCATTGCACATCAGAGAGATTCTGCTCCACCCACCAGACCTCAGATACAAACTCTTCCAACTGGGAAACCTTGACAAGCCACTAATTCAACCCCACCCACAGAGAGCAAGCTTCACAATAGAGGAGCCACAAACTTCCAGCCTACAGAAAGGGCACCCTAAACACAGCAATCTAAACATAATGAAAAGGCAGAGAAATATTCAGCAGGTAAAAGAACATGATAAATGCCCACCAGACCAAACAAAAGAGGAGGAGATAGGGACTCTGCCTGAAAAAAATTCAGAATAATTATAGTAAAGATTATCCAAAAATTTGGGAAAAAAAATGGAGTTACAGATAAATAGACTAGAGACAAGGATTGAGTAGATGCAAGAAATGTTTAATGAGAACCTAGAAGAAATAAAGAAGAGACAATCAGTAATGAATAACACAATAACTGAGATCAAAAGCACTCTGGAGGGAACCAACAGTAGAATAACTGAGGCAGAAAAGAGGGTAAGTGAGGTGGAAGATAGAATGATGGAAATAAATGAAGTGGAGAGGAAAAAAGAAAAAAAAATTAAATGAGGACAACCTTGGAGACCTCTGAGACAATGCCCCAATATTCGAATCATAGGAATCACAGAAGAAGACAAAAAGAAAGGGCATGAGAAAATCCTTGAGGAGATAATAGTTGAAAGCGTCACTAAAATGGAGAAGGAACTAGCCACCCAAGTCCAACAAACCCAGAGAGTCCCAAACAGGATAAAACCAAAGTGAAGCACCCCAAGACACATTAATCAAANGAGGAGATAATAGTTGAAAACTTCCCTAAAATGGGGAAGGAAATAATCACCCAAGTCCAAGAAACCCAGAGAGTGCCAAAAACAGGATAAAACCAAAGTGAAGCACCCCAAGACACATTAATCAAACTAATGAAGAGCAAACACAAAGAGCAAATATTAAAAGCAGCAATGGAAAAGCAACAAATAACACACAAGGGGATCCCCATAAGAATAACAGCTGATCTTTCATTACAAACTGTTAAGGCCAAAAGGGAATGGCAGGACATACTTGAAGTGATGAAAGAGAAAAACCTACAACCCAGATTACTATACCCTGCAAGGATATCATTCAGATATGAAGGAGAAATAAAAAGCTTTACAGACAAGCAAAAGCTGAGAGGATTCAGCATCACCAAACCAGCTCTTCAACAAATGCTAAAGGATCATCTCTAGACACTAGACACAAAACACAGAAAATGTTTATAAACTCAAACCCAAAACAACAAAGTAAATAGCAATGGGATCACACTTATCAGTAATTACCTTAAATGTAAATGTGTTAAATACCTCAACCGAAAGATAAAGACTGGCTGAATGGATACAGAAACAAAACCCCTATATATGCTGTCCACAAGAGACCCACCTCAAACCAAGGGATACATACAGACTGAAAGTGAAGGGCTGGAAAAAGATATGCAAATGGAGACAAAAAAAAAAAAAAAAAAAGGCAGGAATAGCAGTACTCATATCACATAAGATAAAGTTTGAAATAAAGACCATGAAAAGAGACAAAAAGGACACTACAAAATGATCAAAGGATCAACCCAAGAAGAAGATATACCAATTATAAATATATATGCATCCAACATAGGAACACCTCAATANAAAAAAAAAAAAAAAAAAAAAGGCAGGAATAGCAGTACTCATATCACATAAGATAAAGTTTGAAATAAAGACCGTGAAAAGAGACAAAAAGGACACTACAAAATGATCAAAGGATCAATCCAAGAAGAAGATATACCAATCATAAATATATATGCATCCAACATAGGAGTACCTCAATACATAAAGTGAATGCTGACAGGTATGAAAGGGGAAATTAACAGTAACACAATAATAGTGGGAGACTTTAATACCTCACTCACACCTATGGACAGATCAACCAAACAGAAAATTAGCAAGGAAACATAAGCTTTAAATGATACAATGAATGAATTAGACCTAACTTTCAATGATACAATGAATGAGTTAGACCTAACTGATATCTATAGGACATTTCACTCCAAAAGAGTGAATTTCACCTTTTTCTCAGGTGCACATGGAACATTCTCCAGGATAGATCACATCCTGGGCTATAAATCTAGCCTTGGTAAATTTTTAAAAAAATGAAATAGTTTTAAGCACCTTTCCTGATCAAAATGTGGTAAGATTAGATGTCAACTAAAGGAAAAACAAAAAAAAAACTATTAAAAATACAAACACGTGGAGGCTAAACAACATGCTTCTGAATAACCAACAAATCACAGAAGAAATCAAAATATGCATGGAAACAAATGAAAATATGACAACCCAAAACCTATGGGATTCAGTATAAAGCAGTGCTAAGAGGAAGATTCATAGCAATACAAACTTCCTCAAAAACAAGATAAAAATCAAATAGATAACCTAACTTTACACCTACAGCAACTAGAAAAATAAAAAATGAAGAACTCTAAAGTTAGTAATAGGAAATAAATCATAAAAATCAGGTCAGAAATAAATGAAAAAGAAACAAAGATTATAGCAAAAATCAACAAAACTAAAACCTGATTCTTCGAGCAGATAAATAAAATAGAGAAACCATTAGCCAGACTCATCAAGGGAAAAAGGGAGAAGAATCAAATCAACAAAATTAGAAATGAAAATGTAGATATTGCAACAGACAGCAAAGAAATACAAAGAATACTACTGTCAGCAACTACATGTCAATAAAATGGAAAACTTGGAAGAAATGGATGAATTCTTAGAAAAGTATAACCTTCCAAAACCAGGAAGAAATAGAAAATCTTAACAGACCCATCACAAGTACAGAAATAGAAACTGTAATCAAAAATCTTCCAACAAACAAAAGCCCAGAGACAGATGGTTTTACATGGGAAAACTACCAAAAATTTAGAGACGAACTAACACCTATCCTACTCAAACTCTTCCAGAAAACTCTTCCAGAAAATTGCAGAGGAAGGTAAACTCCCAGACTCATTCTGTGAGGCTACCATCACCTTAATACCAAAAGCAGACAAAGATGGCACAAAAAAGAAAACTACAGGCCAGTATCACTGATGAACATAGATACAAAAATCCTCAACAAAATTATATCAAACAGAATATAACAACACATTAGAAGATCACATATCATGACCAAATGGGCTTTATCCCAGGGATGCAAAGATTCTTCAATATTCATAAATCAATGTGATACACATTAAAAAAAATCTAAAGATAAAAACCATATGGTTATCTCAATAGATGCAGAGAAAGCCTTTGAGAAGATTCAACACCCATTTATGATAAAAACTCTCCAGAAAGCAGGCATAGAAGGAACATACCTCAACATAATAAAAGCCATATATGATAAACTCACAGCAAACAGTATCTTCAATGCTGAAAAATTGAAAGCATTTCCCCTAAAATCAGGACCAGACAAGGGTGCCCACTCTCACCGCTACTATTCAATATCGTTTTGGAAGTTTTAGCCACAGCAATCAGAGAAGAAAAAGAAATGAAAGGAATCCAGATTGGAAAAAAAAGAAGCAAAANTTTCCCACAAAATCAGGACCAGACAAGGGTGCCCACTCTCACCACTACTATTCAATATAGTTTTGGAAGTTTTAGCCACAGCAATCAGAGAAGAAAAAGAAATGAAAGGAATCCAGATTGGAAAAAAAGAAGTAAAACTCTCACTGTTTGCAGATAACATGATCCTCTATATAGAAAACCCTGAAAATACTGCCAGAAAATTATTAGAGCTAATCAGTGAATGTAGTAAAGTTGTGGGTATAAAATTAACACACAGAAATTCCTTGCATTCCTATACACTAACAATGAGAAAACAGAAAGAGAAATTAAGGAAACAATTCCATTCACATTGTGAAGAAAAGAATAAAATACTTAGGAATAAATGTACCTAAAGAAACAAAAGACCTTTATATAGAAAACTCTAAAACACTGATGAAAGAAATCGAAGTTGATACAAATAGATGGAGAAGTATACCATGTTCATTCATTGGAAGAATCAATATAGTAAAAAGAAGTATGCTACCCAAAGCAATGTATAGATTCAGTGTAATCCCTATCAAGCTACCAATGGTATTTTTCACAGAATTAGAACAAATAATTTCACAATTTGTATGGAAACACAAAATACCTCGAATAGCCAAAGCAATCTTGAGAAAGAAGAATGCAATTGGAGGAGTCAAACTTTCTGACTTCAGATTATACTACAAAGCTACAGTCATGAAGATAGTATGGTACTGGCACAAAGACAGAAATATAGATCAATGGAACAAAACACAAAGCCCAGATAGAAATCCATGCACCTATGGACACCTTATCTTTGACAAAGGAGGCGAAAATATGCAAGGGAGAAAAGACAATCTCTTCAACAACTGGTGCTGGAAAAACCAGTCAACCACCTTTAAAAGAATGAAACTAGAACACTTTCTAACACCATGCACAAAAATAAACTCAAAATGGGTTAAAGATCTAAATGTAAGATCAGAAACTATAAAACTCCTAGGGGAAAACATAGGCAGAAAATCCCCTGACATAAATCACAGCAAGATCCTCTGTGACCCACCTCGCAGAGTAATGTACANAAGACAATCTCTTCAACAACTGGTGCTGGAAAAACCAGTCAACCACCTTTAAAAGAATGAAACTAAAACACTTTCTAACACCATGCACAAAAATAAACTCAAAATGGGTTAAAAATCTAAATGTAAGATCAGAAACTATAAAACTCCTAGAGGAAAACATAGGCAGAAAATCCTCTGACATAAAACACAGCAAGATCCTCTGTGACCCACCTCGCAGAGTAATGTACATAAAAGCAAAAATAAACAAACAGGACCTAATTAAAATTAAAAGCTTTTGCTCAATGAACAAAACTATAAGCTTGGTGAAAAAACAGCCTTTAGAATGGGATAAAATAATAGCAAACAAAGCAACTGACAAAGGATTCATCTCAAAAATACTCGACAGCTCATGCAGCTCAATACCAGAAAAATAAATGACCCAATCCAAAACTGGTCCGAATAACTAAACAGACATTTCTCCAAAGAAGACATACAGATGGCTAACACATGAAAGGATGCTCAACATCACTTATTATCAGAGAAATGCAAATCAAAACCACATTGAGGTAGCATCTCATACTGGTCAGAATGGCTGCTATCAAAAAGTCTACAAACAAATGCTGGAGAGGGGGTGGAGCAAAAGAAACCCTCTTACACTGTTGCTGGGAATGCAAACTAGTACAGCCACTATAGAGAACAGTGTGGAGATTTCTTAAGCTGGACATAGAACTACACACCAAGGAAACCAGAACTGAAAGAGACCCATGTATCCCAATGTTAGTTGCAGCACTGTTTACAATAGTTAGGACATGGAAGCCACCTAGATGTCTGTCAGCAGATGAATGGATAAGAAAGTTGTGGTACATATACACAATGGAATATTTCTCAGCTATTACAAAGAACATATTTGAATCAGTTCTAATGAGGTGGATGAAACTAGAGCCTATTATACAAAGTGAAGTTAATCAGAAAGAAAAAGGACAAATATAGTATATTAATGCATATATATGAAATTTAGAAAGATGGTAATGATGACCCTATATGCAAGACAGCAAAAGAGACACAGATATAAAGAACAGACTTTTGGACTCTGTGGGAGAAAATGAGGGTGGGATAATTTGAGAGAATAACATTGAAACATGTGTAATTATCATATGTAAAATAGATGACCAGTCCAAGTTCGATGGATGAAACAGGGCACTCAAAGCTGGTGCACTGGGACAACCCAGAGCGATGTGATGGGGAGGGAAGTGAGACGGGTTTTAGGACAGGAGGACACATGTATGCCTGTGGCTAAATCATGTCAATGTATGCAAAAACAACCTTAATATTGTAAAGTAATTAACCTCCAATTAAAATAAATAATTTAAAAGAAAAGAAAAAGAAAAGTAAGGAGGGGAAAAGAGGAAAGAAGAAAGAAGGGAGTAAAACAGTGTTTCTTCAAGGAACTGATAGCCTTGAGGGCCTCCTGTAAAGTGTTTTATTTAGGTAGTAACTTAAAATCATTATAAGTAGTAGAGCCATTTCAGATTAGAAAGTTAACTGCCAGTGCATGCTGTTTCATAAAATTTAATTTGCCTATGTGTCATCTACATTCAGCATTAAGATTAGGATTTTGACTCACTGGGTCACTTGTTGCCCAGATTATATATTTCTAATAAGCTTCAAGATGATATTTGATGCTCCTGGAAGCACACGTGGTGAGTCATTGCGTCATATGGGCCCAGCCTTACAGACAATGACGAGTTCATTCTGAGGCATTTTAGGACTCCGTGGAAACCATTGAGAATACTTAAAGCAGCAGTTGTGAAATATGGCTGCATATTGGAATCCTCTTGGGGGCTTTAGAATATTATTAATGCCTGGATTTCATCCTCTCTCCCATCCACATTCCCCAGAGAATTTAATGTAGTTGATATGGGGTGTGATCTGGACATCAGGATTTTTAATAGGTCCCCAGATTTATTAGGTTTCTGTTATTGCTGTGACAAATTACCACAGGCTTAGTGGCTTAAGAAACACAAATTTACAAATTTATTATCTTATGGCTCTGTAGGTCATACATTTGACAGGGATCTGCCCAGGCTAAGATCAAGGTATTGAAAGGATGGATTCCTTTCTGGAGTCTCCAGAAGAAATCTGTTCTTGCCATTTTTAGCTTCTAGAGGCTGCTTGCTTTCAATGGCTGGTGGCCCACTAAAAGCTAGTAAATTAGGCCAAATCTTCCTTATGGTGCCATCTCTTTGGTTTTCTCTTTTTAGAATCACTCTTAGATTTCTGTAGGCTCTTGTGATTACATTGGGTCTATCCATATATTCCAGGATAATTTCTTCATTTTAAGGTTTGTAAATTAGCAATCTTAATCCCATTTTCCACATTAATATCCCTTTACACTGTAAACAATCATATTCACAGTTTCAAAGGATTAGAACATAGATATCTTCAGGGGATACACAGTACATAATACATTAGTACATAGATATTAGTACATAGATGAAGAAGGAAATGGCAACCCACTCCAGAATTCTTGCCTAGAGAATCCTGTGGACAGAGGAGCCTGGGGGGCTCCTGTCCATAGGGTCACACAAAGTCGGACACGACTGAAGCGACTTAGCATGCATTAGTACATGCCTACCACATCATGTAATTCTAATGCGTAGCCAGGGATAGAAACCAAAAGAACACTGTTTCTTAAATCAGACCAGAGAGAAATAAAAAATGACCTAGAGGCATTAGAAAGGAGGTAGATTTAACCTTTTACACTTGTCACATATCTCTCGCTTTAATAATATATGTGTATTGCTTCTTGCCTGAGGAAATAAAATATCTCCTTTACTATGTTCTTGCTTTGTTCCTGTTAGATATACTGGATATAAAATGAACTGAAGAGAAAAAGATCCCAAGTAAGGAAAATGAATGGTGATGGGAGAACTTTCAAAAACCAATTTGGTATCTGTGAATTATTCACGTAATGTGGATTGAAGCTTTCCATTTTATTCTTTACATTCATGATCTTCACTCTTTTCTGTACTTCTACCCCCTGCCTTGTTTTAGATGCCTGATAAAGATCTTAAATGCCAATACTGTTGATGCAGAAGACCACACTGTGATATTTAAGCTTTAAAGTGACAATTCAAAGGTAAAGGTGATTGTAAAGGAGTAATGAATCACCTTATTATTAATGTGAACCCCGTTATAATGCAAATACAGTTGTTCTGAGTAATCTTATTCTTCAGAGTTCAAAATAGCATGGTTTGACAGTTAAATGAGCTTGGAGAAATAACTGTGCTATAACGAAAGTAATCAGTGTCTCAAATCTGCCTATTTGCATGCCAAATGAATGAAGAAAAATTTAGGATAGGCAAAGGGAAAAATATTTTAAAATTCCTAATACAAGGGACTAGAATTACTTAAGTAAGAAGTTAAAACATCTAATATTATATAATTAACATGCTTTCTGACTTTTAATGTACATTAAGTACAACTTTCTGGAAGCCCAAACAGTGGACCTATACATAATTGTTTATGCTCAATGTGAGAATATAAAAATAATATATAAAACACCAAAGGGAAGCATATTATCACAATAATACCCAGTTTAGAAAATTACTTTTCTCATGAATCCTTTCTTAACTCAGTTCAGTTCAGTTCAGTCGCTCAGTCATGTCCGACACCTTGTGACTCATGAATTGCAGCACACCAGGCCTCCCTGTCCATCACCAACTCCTGGAGTTCACTCAAACTCATGTCCATCCAGTTGGTGATGCCATAAGCCATCTCATCCTCGGTCGTCCCCTTCTCCTCCTGCCCCCAATCCCTCCCAGCATTGAAGTCTTTTCCAATGAGTCAACTTTTCACATGAGGTGGCCAAAATACTGGAGCTTCAGCTTTAGCATCATTCTTTCCAAAGAAATCCCAGGGTTGATCTTCTTCAGAATGGACTGGTTGGATCTCCTTGCAGTCCAAGGGAGTCTCAAGAGTCTTCTCCAACACCACAGTTCAAAAGCATCTGTTCTTCAGCACTCAGCTTTCTTCACAGTCCGACTCTCACATCCATACATGACTACTGGAAAAACCATAGCCTTGACTAGACGGACCTTTGTTGGCAAAGTAATATCTCTGCTTTTGAATATGCTATCAAAAGTTGGTCATAACTTTCCTTTGGAGGAGTAAGTGTCTTAATTTCATGGCTGCAGTCACCATCTGCAGTGATTTTGGAGCCCCCCAAAATAAAGTCTGACACTGCTTGGGTTAATTTGTCCTCATATATAATTCTGTGGGAGTCTACTACCCCTATCAAAACTTTTATCATGCTATTTGGTAATTTTCTTTTTTGTTAATTTTCATCTCCACCAAATGTTGAGATATAGAAATCTCATGGGCTTCTTCATCAATATATCTATTATGTTTTGCACATAGAGATCAGACAATTAAAATTTGAAAGAACAAGCAAATTCATAGACCAAAGCTATTTCACTGAAGTCACAAAATAAGACAGACTCTCCAGACTTAGCTTTAAAATAATAAAAACTTTGTTTTAATTCAGAAATTTTGTCAAGGACATATTCTAGTGGCTGGAAATACAGACTTCAGTAAAATCAGATTCTTGCTTTTCAGAAGCTCACAGTCTCATGCACAGCTTATTATGCACAGCTTATAAAATATGTAATTTATATCTTCTTATAATATTCTCTGGCAAGTGCTGTGGTAGAGATGAACGCAGCATGCTCTGAATGAAGAAAGGAGAGCACCCAACATATTTTACAGGGGAAAAGAAATATTTCAATACTGACCTCCTGAAGAAGGTGAATTTAAAGATGAACTCTCAATTCCTGTTTTAATTATAGTTACAATAGAAATTAATCATGTGTGTTTAAGGGGTGTATTTCAGACAAAGGAAAAAAGATATAAACTATCTGGAAGAGGTAGAAGAGTAGATATAATGAGGGGTTCAAATAGGAAATAGGTTTCTCGCTGGGAGTCGGACATGACTGAGTGACTTCACTTTTGCTTTTCCTTTCGTGTATTGGAGAAGGAAATGGCAACCCACTCCAATGTTCTTGCCTGGAGAATCTCAGGGACAGAGGAGCCTGGTGGGCTACCATCTATGGGGTCGCACAGAGTCGGACACGGCTGAAGTGACTTAGCAGCAGTAGCAGCAGGTACTGAAATAACTGGACTGGAGGGATGCCAAGCCAAGCATGGTTTCTGCTGTTAGGGTTAAGTCATACTGTACCCATGTACACTGTAGTCACATGCCTCCGTTATCATGTAGTCATTCCTCTCTCTTACCACATTTGACTGTCATACTATCCTATTTTGAATTTTGAAAAATAAACTCATAATCACTATATTGACATCATAATTAGATCTGCATTAAATTTCACTGAGTGAAATCATATTAAAATATTTTAAATGATTCTTTCAAAGTGTGTGCCTTCAGACCAGGCACAACAGCATCACTTGGGAACTTGTTAGAAAGGAAATATCTTGTGACCCATCCTACATCTAGTGAACCAGAAAGTCTTAGGGTAGGGCTAAAAACATGTGTTGTAATATATTCTGCAGATGATTCTGGCACATGCTCAACTCTGACAACCACCGTATTAAAGGGACAGTAGA